>APFE031516125.1:288749-316099 GCA_000404065.3 Pinus taeda | reverse complement strand
CCCATGGTATTCACTTGGAATGTAGCCTATTTAAATGGGGGAATTAAACCAGCATAGATCCATCTCTACTCTGGATCTACTAACCTCCGAGAGGTATCAAATATCGTGATATGTGAACTAGCATAGAGTGAAAAAATATTTGATCCGATCAAGAGTAAAAATGGATGTTGTAATTTAATGTATGTTAAACATTTTAGCTTGGTTAAAATAAAAATCAACTATTAATTTTATTAATTTTCATAAATTACTAATAGTAATTTTTAAGCTCCAGGTTTATGGTAACCCATGGTATTGACCCATGGTATTCATGTGAGCATAGACTATTTAAAGGGGAAATTCTATCTTAGATCCATCTTAATTCTGGGTCTACCAAGTGCTGAGAGGGATAAATAGATTTCATTCCCTAAGAATGGTAGATGTGGAGTTAAGATGGATATAGGTTGGTTTTTATGATAATGAAGATATTAAATAGACTTAGGAAATTATATTGTAAAAACATCTTAAGGTGAATGGTTAAAGCATAGACATTGGACAAGTATATTTGTATACTTCTGTTTTAAACTGAAACAAATCGAGGGCTAAAAGGAATGGATTGATTGCACTAGTCATCCTTCTATAACTTTCCAACATATGCTGGAGTAAACAGATTGTAATTTGGGTAATTTTTCTAGTTGCAAACGGGAACATACTTGTGTATTTGCAGGGTGGTTACGAGGTCCCTAGAAGTGGAGTAAACAGATTGTAATTTGGGTAATTTTTCTAATTGCAAAGAGGAACATAGAAGTGATTAATTTGAATTTTTCTTGGTTTTATATATAGTATTAGGTTTTTTCTCATGCTTTCTGTGAATGGCACGGGTGAATTTTATCTTACACCCACTAGAGTATCGATATGTAATTTCGGTAATTTTGATTTCAAAAGATATTTTAAAGAAATGCAATGATTTCATTTGTGTATTCAATAAACACAAGATTTTATAATTGAGTAAAATATTCGCCATGCCTAGTGAGAGATTCGCCAAAAAACTATATATACATATCATATTATTGATAAAATCGCCTTCCATTTTTCCTATATACCATGGAAATTCGCCCATTTATTATACATGTAAATTTAGGGGGGGTTCTTAAAATTTTCCCTGGACTTGTGCATACAACACCGTCACTTCCAAGTTTGTTACGAACTACCGGGTTGATAAAAGTAAAGAAGGGAGCCCCAGGAGTTGCAGCACTATTCCTACAATACTGGAGCTCACCATATATCATCCTCATCTTGTGGTTTGATCCCCATGGCGATTTCTAATGTATAAAGTGGTGCGGAATAGAATTCATCCTCATCTTCCTCCTCCAACCAAAGGGGTAGATCATGTTCTAGCAAGGGTTGGGCAAGAGGGTATAGGATTGGTTATGCCCCTATACCAATAGGTGCCATATATCATGATTGACTTGGTTTAGCTTTGAAAGATATTCATACCTTTACTTGTTGCAAAGTTTTTCCAAATTTGTAAAAAATAAAAATAAATAAAAAAGTAAAGAGGGTATACCATAAAAGAAAAATCAAAGGGTTAAAAAAATAAAGAAAAGGTCAAAAAATGAAAGAAAATGAACCCCAACAAAAATAAAAGACCAGGAAAGTGTGCAAGACCAAATGCCACTACTATTTTACTTTGTACAATAATGATTGTGTGCAACTTGTTACCTATGCCACAATCCATGGTAACCAAACAGTTTAAACTTGGTTATTTCATGTTTTCAATTTCCTGTTTTAGAAATAGAGAATAAAGATCTGACCAAACAATGTAAACTTGGCAGATAAGTAGATAGGTAAAGTGAAAAAGGAGCTCAACAGTTTAACTGAGCCCTAGGATGTAGTAAGTGTAGACTTAGATAGACATCACTATGTAAAAGAAAAGAAAGTTTGATAAGGGTTTCCTAGTCTAAGTGCACCCTAATAAAGAAGTGAAAATGCTAGGATAAATTAGGTAGAATAAGTAGATGATGGTTGCAGAATAAATGTGTGGTGAATGTTAAGTTTAAATGTTTCAATCTTTTAACTTTGATCACTAGGAAAAGGCATGTATCACATGGAAAAGCACATCAACATTCAAAGACAAAATAATTAACTTCCCTACTCATTCCCCTAAAATCTTCACTAATTCCTTAAGTGCTAAAAGTAATTTCCAAAGTTAGAGAGGCTCAGAGCATTTCTCTAACTTTTGGAGGGACCGGACCCTCAGCCCAATAATTGGAAATGCCTAAAGTACTTAAGTCCCTTTCATCAACATTAACCCCCCATAAGATCACTCATTCCTTTGATAAAAATTTTCCTAAGTGAAATCCTATTTTACTTAGGAAAATTGAGATAAATTCCCATAAAAACCCCTTTCATACTTTTAGCCTAAGCAATATGTTATATGATGAAATACTTTCGGAAAACATTGGACTTAGTGCTTTCCCATTCATTTGGTCATATTAACCACTGATGTTTTATTATATAATTCTTGAATAAAACAAAATTACCCACACCCGTATTATATTATTATACAAAACCCCAAATTATTATATATCCCACCCCCTGATTAAATATAACCATAAAACAAATAAATAGACAGAATTAATTAACTAATCTGTAGTTAATTAAGAACCCGACCCCGCCACCATTTAATGAGGATTAATTATGTCCTTCAGACTAATTAATAACTCGATAACCAGTCAAATTTCCCCCCATATGATTAAACCTTTAATTAATATCTGGCCTGCCCTCAGTTATCCATTTGTCACTTCATTGCCCCAACCACCGTCCGATCGGATCCTTCAGATCCTGTTATGATCCTATACCAATAGGTGTCATATTTCATTATTGACTTGATGAGCTTTATAATATGTTCATACCTTTTCTTGTTGCAAAGGTTTTCCATATTTTCAAAAAAAATAAAAAATTTAAAAAATGTAAAGAGGGTATACCCTAAAAGAAAAATCACAGGGTAAAAAGAATAAAATGGTAAAAAATGAGAAGAAATGAACTTCAAACAAAAATAGACCAGGAAAGTGTGCAAGTCTAAATGCCACTACTATTTCATTTTCTGTAATAAACTATTGTGTGCAGCTTGTCACTTATGCCGCAATTCATGAATAGCCAAACAGCTTAAACGTGGCTAATTAATTTTTCAATTTCATATTGTAGAATAGAGAATAAATATCTGGCCAAACAGTGTAATCTTGGTAGATAAGTAGATAGGTAAAGTAAATAAAAATGAGCTCAGTAGTGTAATTTGAGCCCTTGGATGTAATAAGCGTAGACTTAGGTAGGCTTGCCATGTAAATAAAAAGAAGATTGATAAGGGTTTGTCAGTTTAAGTGCACCCAAATAGAGAAGAAAAAATGTCAGGCTAAAATAGGTAGGGTAGGTAGATGGTGTTGCAGAATGATACTTGTGATGGATCATGTCTCTAAATGTGTTAACTTCTACTTTTATCACAAGTGCAAGGAAGATATTAACTTAATGCAGTTCAAGAAAGACAAGGTCAAATAACTAACTTCCATTCACATTTTTCCCTAAAGATTTTACTAATTCCCCCTAAAGTATCAAGGTTTTTGAAAACTAAAGGGGCTCAGAGCATTTCTCTGACTTCTGGAGGGACCGGACCCTCGGCCCAATAATTTAAAAAGCCTAAGTACTTAGTATCATCCATAAACCATTCATTTGATTTCATAATGTTTTTCCTAAGTAAAATCCTATTTTACTTAGGAACAATGCACAATATCACCTAAAAAACCCCTTTTCCACTTTAAGCCTAAGTGTAAATGTCTATCCGAAATGCTTTAACTTAGCGCTTTTATTTCATTATTCATATTAATTCCTAACTACTATTATATAAATCCCAAAAAAACATTCCCCTTCCCGTATTATTTAATTATATACAAATCCCCAAATCATTATATACCTTGCCTCGGTTAATTATAACCATAAACCTAGTTAAAAGGGATTAATGGATTTATCAGAAATTCGTTAATAACCAAATCTCCCTACTCCCTGTCCACTGCCTGATCACTCTCCATCATCCGACGGTCGTCGCTGATATCACCACCCCCCTGGTTACTGTGCTTTAACGCGTGATCACCAAGCATTTTTCCGTCCATACCTCCGCCACCCATCGTGTATTCTATGTGATCGCTCGCCCTCCGCCCAATATTGCTTAACTCCAAAAGCGGTGTGATCCCGTACTGCTTACCGCTCTCCATAAAGCAACAAAACGTCATTTCCCCGCCTACGTCAGTCGCCTGATAATCCAAAAAGACCCCGCCAACCTTGATTTTGTGAAATAAACGAACAAAATCTCATTTTCACTATTATACGCTGCGACCCATGCCCCCATGCAAAGTAAGTCAACTATTTGAGCTTTCAGACCACCACTCGGTTAAGAAACTTGTAGTGACGTAGCCCAGAACCTGTTATCCTTCCGTCTTGGCACTGTTCACTTCCTTATTACAGGTACCATTCAAGCTGCCTCAAAAATCAGCAATTAGTGCATCTATTGCTGGAACCTCTCAACAACCACCACAAGAAGTCAACATACCAGCCACAGGAACATCCAAAGGCAAGGAAGTAGAGACCACAGAACAACATACAATGTCAGATCAACCTGGAATTTCCAAAGAATAGGGTCAAGTGCCAACTCCTCCAGCTCAAACCAATATAGCAGAAAGTCCAGTTTTGCAAACTTCTCTAAATGAGGAAAGAAATAAAAAGAGGGATAGGGAAACTACTACCCTTGCCAGTGGACCGTCAGGACAGCCTGGGAAAAAAAGGCAAAGATTGAACCCTCTTTCAAAAGAGGAAATAGGTGAAGAGACTATAAACAGTCAAAGAGAAGAAAGAACAATTAGCCAGCAAACTTTCCCATTGGGAGGAACATCCACTAGCTCACAGAGGCAGGAGCTAGAAAGACAACATAATGCAAAAGTATCATCCCTCAGGCCTCAAAGTAAAGAGACCTTCGATATCAAGAAGACATTCATAGAAATAAAGGCCAGGAACGACCCATTGAGACTTCAAATCTACAATCAATATTTAAAAATGACACCCACAAATCAACAAAGACTAATGTCAGCCTATGACATTAAAGAACGAAAGATGATAATGAGCTACTTCAAGCCAAAGGTACAACAAAGCCAGTCAGCAATAGATTACATCATAAATATCCTAGAGGTCTTGGCAAAGGATATTCATCCTATGGATCAAATTGAATTTCACAAGAAAACTGGAGAAATGGTCCACTCCACATTGGCTGGTAAAGCAATGATGGCCCACAAGTTACAAAATTCCTTGGATAATACAATTGCCCAAATACACTTGGAGAAAGCCTCCTCCCTGGCCAAGGATAACAGAATGAAATCATTAGAAGAAATCATCACTGGATTGCGACATGATCCCAAAGATGTGAAAGGTGTAGAAGCACTAATCAAGAAGAAAGAAGAAGACATTGCTGCCCTAAGGAAACAGCTAAAGCTACCTCCTTTAAGGCATCCACGGACTGTTGAGGTTATAAAGCAGAAATTTGAAGAAGAGATGATGGATATCCTCTTAAAACTCAATGAAATATTGAATGATACAGAGCACGCATTAGAAAAAGCATTGAAGAACATGCAGGGAGAGTCGACCTCTCAGCCTCCTAATGTAATCCCCATAGTCTCAACAGTAGTCCCTTCTACACTTGGAACAACACTAGCTCCAAACATCCCAGCAGCCACAACAGAAGTGGTCATAGGTACAGCAACAACAGGAACAACACTAGGCAACAGTGCTAATTTGAGCACGGAAGAGCTAATAAAGGCAATGGAAGACATGAGACTACAAGTTTTATAATTAAAACAGGTAAAAAAGCAGTTGGATAAAATGGAAAGAAAATATGATCTCTCAAAGATAAACATTGTAGAAAAAACAAGGGAGATTAAATCATTAGAAAATAAAGTGAAATCATTAGAAAATGATCTCACTTTTGACAAGCCTCTGGCAGAGATCAAGAAAATCCTTTGGGCCAACATCACTCAATCTATAAATGATGTTTGGCCATCCATCCAAGTAATCTTTGAACAGATTGATCTAGTGAAAGCAACACAGGGAGTAATTCAAAAGACAAAAGCACAATTAGGACAAATTCTTGATGAAGCCAACTGGATCATACATTTTTTGAATAGCAAAAATAAGGAACAGATAGAAGAACTTGGCATCTCAGACAGGACAGACACTATTTTGGAAATCAAAAGGGTGCTAACCAAGAAAACTTTGATGCATAATTTAGAGAGAAGATGTCAGGATATGCAAGTAGAGATTAATTCTTTCATGGAGAAGTTTACTATTTTGCATAATAAAGGGCTACCAAGTCCTTTAATGATTAATGACCGATTAATGAAGCACAGAGATTATGTAGATAAATTGAATAAGTATGCTGGCAATCAAGGTAGTTCATCAACAAGTGCATTAGGAATACAAGCACTCCCCACAGGTTGATTTCTCTATGATAGCTTAGAGAACTTATTCTATGTTGAGCATGAGATAAAGCACTTGTTCCCAATCCAGCCTACCTTTTTCAAATATACAGAAACTGATGAGACCTTGAGGAAACTTCAGAAACACAGATTGCCAGAACCAAAATGATGGGAAGACATGTTGGAAATTTTGTAAATTTATCCTTGGTAAAATGTAAATTTTGGGCTATTTACCGCATTAAGATGAACAAAGGTGAGCAGAGATGAATAGAGATCAAACAAGTCGAAGTGTATCAGAATAGGTAAAGAGTATCAGTCAAAACAGGGCAGCTAGCACAAAGTTACTAAAGAAGACAACAACAAGCCAAATAAAAGTGCATGCCTCCAGCGCACTCAGCAAGAATAGGAACAACACAACTTCAGTTTACCTTTCTCCTATCTTCGAGAGTAGTTGTCTCTATTTTCTTGTAAAATATGATTAGTCACCCTAGAATCTTTCTCACTCTGTTATGAGATATTTTTTTATGAATTTTTTGTATAAATACTCCCTCAATTGGAGTATTGAGGGTGGATTCTTAGTCATTGTTGTAATATTGATTATTTTGAAATAAAGTGTTGATTGGACCGACTTGTGTATGGCTTGCTGGGAGAAGAATCGAAGTAAAGGAATTTCCACATATTTCTTTAATCAAACACCGGATCAATAAGTCCTCTATACCTTGTGTTTTAAAGTTTTCCTCATTTCTTATATCATCTATGTTTCATATTTGAATGATAAATGAACAAGAGTAATTCAGAATATGCTTGATTGCACTCTGTTTTCAATCATTGTTATTCTCTATGTTTTTTTTTAATTTTTTTAATTTTTTTTTATTTTTTTTTGAATTAGGATAAATAGTGAAATCTTAATTGCTCCTGTTTTCTAGTTCTTTCACTTTGATTATTTATTAAATAATACTTAACTACTCTTTATTAGTAATCATTCAAGTTCCCTCTTGAAATAGGTTGAAGGATTCATAACTGCCCTTCACCCATTTTGAAACCATTCCATTTATTCTAAGTCTTTATTTGTTCCATGTCTGACCATCTTGCCTGTGAAACCATCATTTGTTAAGAAACCTAATCCACTTAAGCCATTTTCTTTGACTCCATCAGCCCAATGGCCTAAACTAGTCAGTCCTACCCCTCTTCTTTTGAATCTCACCACCCAAACTCAAACAAAACTCCTAAACTTCATAACTAGCCTAATATCTTTAAAAACAGAGCTAAAACATAAAGAGAGAGCCCTCTATGGATATATATTGGCTAGATTCTGTGTCTAAAAGTTGGTTTGTGGTTACCTCAGACCCCTTTCCTCTTCCCAACAACTTCAAGCAAAATCTGAGTGATAACAGATCCGATGAGCTTCACTCATATCGCGTGGGCCTCTTAGTCAACCTTTAGCGTGCGATGTGAGTAGTTTCACAAACAATACCGATGCTACATGTTGAAATATGTATGGAATCGCACTGCCCCCCCAAATACTAATTACCCTCCAAAATCAGTGTGATAAAACCCACTTACCGCCTCCCACTAACGACAAAACGTCAAGTCGCCTCCCCGCTGATGCCACTTGTCCATATCACGAAACCCACCAAAAGCTTTGAATTTGCATGAAAAACAAAGTTAATACAATTTTTTCCTTATTTTAAAAACTCATGCATGCAACCAGAACGTAGAAGTCGACCAGCTCGTACTCCAACCGTCAGCCACCCTGAAATTTGTAGTCCGACGCCACTCCAGTCAACCATTTGCACCTAGTGAACTTGCACTCCATTTCCAAACACTCCATAAATAGGTATTTACCAGTTTCCTTCCAGAAACCATGTAAATACTTAATTTCCTCTGTGATTACATTGAAAACCCAAAAAATCAGTGTAATTCAGTTGTTGAACATAAAATTAAAGACTCCCAGGACCCCTGTTTCACCTATCTCTCTCAATAAACCCCTTTTTCATCTCTGAATCCACAAGAACCAGAAATGGAAACCCCGGTGGCCCTCAATGTACCTCCTATCACTACTCATAGAGATTTGGATTATCTTCCCTTAGCAGATAAAGATTTTCAAATAAAGGACCTTGAATCTGATAAAAACCCCTTGAAAGCATTTTGTCAATGCCGAGACAGTTACATGAATGGCTCTGATACCATAGGACTTTGGGAATTAAATCTCCCAAGGTATATGCTCCCTTTTGTGCACATTTTCCTTAACATTATCCATCAATGTCAAGTCAATTATAATCCCACCCTCAGAGCAATAATGTCCCCCAATCAAATTGTTCTATTCACAATTACTACAGACTCAATCGATGAAATGCTACAGTTTCAACCCGGTCAAAACCTCACCCCAATTTCCCTTGGGGAAGTGCTTGAAAACTCCACCAAAATTTCTAGTTCTAAACTCAACTGCCTTTGCCACACTTTCATAGATAGGGATCACATACCAAGAGATCCTCCTCCCTATCTAACATGTTTTTTCACTGATATAGGCTGAAACATTGTTAATATGATTGTCGTTGTAATGGGTTTCAATACTAGCGACTATGTGGATGAATTGACTTTAGTTTTTATTTCCATTTTTACCCTTGTTCAGCCTCCTACTGTCAAATATGACTATGATGCTTTCATTGCTAAGAAAATCCATGACCACTTATCTAATAGGTAAAAAGTATTAGATATAGGTGAAAGAGTATCAATAAAAAGATAAAACTAGATGTCCAACACATAGTTACTAGCAAGATGCACACTCACAGGACCTACCTCCAGCTCCTTCAACAAAAACAGGGACAACAACAATTAGTTCACATTCTGTTTCTACATTCGAGACCATTTGTCTCTATATTCATGTAAAAGATATTTATTTTTCCTAGAATATATCTCTCTTAGTTAGGATATATTTTTATGTAACAATTTGTATAAATACTTCCTCATTCGAAGTATTGGGTGTGGATTGTTAGACATTTCTGTAGACAATTTACTTTTGGAATTGAAGTGTTGTTGAACACTTTTTTGTATGGCTGGCTGGAACAATGTAATAAAGAAAAGGACTTTTACACGATACCTGTGTCAAACGAGAAACAAATAAGTATTCTATATCTTATGTTTTTACAGTTTTCTGGTATAATAAATATTCATATGTGTTTCATATCTAACTGATAAATGAAAAATTATATTTCAGAAAGAGCTTTACTACATTCTGTCTTTAAAATCGTTTACTATCTTAATGTTTTCTTCCAAGCTATTATAGGTAGGGAATTCTTAACTGCTCCCTGCTTTCATAGTTTATCATTGTGACCATTTAACAAAGAATACTTAATAGATTTTTGTTAATGAGCACCCACTTTCCCTCCTTTTGGACCTTGATGAAGGATTCTTAGTTACCCTTCCTCCCTGTTCAAGACCATTTCACCCATTTTGAGTTATCATTTGTCTTTTGTTTAGCTATCTTGCCCTGTGAAATTCTTCTTTGTTAAATCAACCTGATCCAGTTAAGCCATCATCCAGTTGAATCCATAGCCCAATGGCATGAAATACCTTGTTCTATCCATCTGCTCCTGAATTGCACCACCAAACAAAATAAAAAACCCCCAAGCTTTCATAACTAGCTTAATATCCCATAAACAAAGCTAAATCATAAAGAGAGAGCCCTCTCTGAGTATAGATTGACTAGATTTTGTACTTAAAATATTGGTTTGTGGTTACCTCGGATCCCTTTCCTTCTTCTAACAACTTCAAGGAAAATTTGAGTGCTAACAAGTGGTGACTATGTTGGGGAAGAACAATTCCTCAGTCGAAACAAATCTTTAAGAAAATTTAAACTTTAAATCTAAAAGCATCTTAAAGAATTCAAAGAAGTTGTTTTGATATCTATTAAGAAAACAAAAAACAAAACCTAAAAACCTGGCTTCAGAAAGAACTAGTTACACTAGAGCTAATCCTAATCCAAATCCACCACAAGTGTTTGAGAACCCCAATCTGATCCCGAAATTCTTAGAAGACAAGAAAGTTCTGCTAGTCCTCGACCCATATTCAGATCCTCATCTTGTCTTATTAAGTGGATTTACCTAGAAGACCTACCCTTTGATGACTATTTTGGAACCTCTTTGTTTAGGACTTCATTCGACTCTGAATTAATAGACCTAGTCCAAGACCCAGAGTTCACCAGAGAACTAGAAATCCAAGCAGCCAATTTTTCAATTGATAGACATTTGCAGAACTCACTACAATCTGATGTTACCACTGAAGGAACCCCTAACCCTTCTGTAGTCACTTCATTTTCTGCAAGCTCATCATCATTCCCTCACATATCTCAACCTCAAACCACTCCACATTTGACCATTACTTCCAGCTCTCCATCCACAACTCAAACATCCACTGTTGCTCCAACTCTAGTTTTTGTTTCACCATTACCAACTAAAATGGACAACAGATATGATCCCTTGGTACTACCATCTAATTTAGGTGCCATGCCGTAGGACTACCAAAGTAATATCACTACTTTTGATGGCACTGGAACCTAAAAACCCAGCAACACACCAAGAAGATGATTGGTTATTTTGAAATTTATGAAATAGATACTATTGATGTACAAATGAGAATATTCGTTCAAAGTTTATCTGGGGAAGTTAAAACCTGGTTCATAGACTTAACACCCAATAATATATATAGCCTAAGAGCCTTCTACTAGCAATTCTTGAACAGGTGGGAGAAAAGGAAAGACCCTATTAGAAAATTATATATATTACGGAGCAATGGAACACATAAAATATTGCAGAAATATAAACATAGAAAACGCATAAAACAAGAGAGACACAAATATACGTGGTTCACCTAGTTTGGGCTATGTTTACCCCGAATAGCCAATCCTTCCTTTCTATTATCTAGCAAAATGAAGAGACACAACCTACAACAAATACGCTGAAATATCGTCTTTTTTCTCTCACAGTCTCACCTCTCTGTTTCTCACTCAGAGAATACACATCTATTACACAGACTCAATACAATGCCCTCATATGAAGAGATGGGTTGCCTTCTAGGGAAAAAATCCCTAAACTAAACATAAGTTCTACCGTCAGATCATCCGGCTAATTAACGGCCTAGATTGACTAGAAATTACTATACATTTACAAGGCAATTTTACATCTGTTTTTAGCTTCATGGGCACTGCCCCTGAGCCCCCACCAAGGGACTGTTGGCCCCTGAACCCCCTAGTCAGGGGGGATCAGCCCCCCCGGACCCCCACAGGGGGGACAAATCCCCCTTGTAACCCCGCCCCACCCCCCACATGGAGGAGTGTATAAACTTCCTGGGGTATACATTTGGCTGAAACAAAGACCTCTGAACAATCATGCTCCACATCCAACAAACCCCCTTCAAATTCTATCTGAATACGAAAACCTAAGAAGAGGACTCCATGAAACTGTCCAAGGCTATTGCACCAGATTCAACAGTGGGTATAATTCCATCCCACTAGATCTTAGACCCCCACCTGGTTTAGCCTTAATCAAATTCCCAGATGGATTTGATTTTGATATGTCTTTCTAGCTGAGAGAAAGAAACCCCCCTACTTTGGAAGATATGCAAAGCATAACAGTCAGCGTTGAAGCCAACTTGCTATCTAAAAGAGCCAAGGCTAGGAGTGAAAGGAGGATACCATTAGAAGAAGAAAGCTCACCCTTTAAATAGAAGCTAGATGGTATAATTAAAGGAATGGATAGACTAAGAGACAGAGTGGAGACAATTGTAAGGAAATCTCCTTGGGATAGCCAACAAGCTAATGTAGGGAGAAATCCTAATTTTAGGAAAAATCAAAACCAGAACACTGGAAAGAATGGTCGTAACCAAAACATTAGACCCCCTTTCTAGAAAAATTATGCAAAAGCTTCTCACTCTGAAGGCCCAGAAGAAGATACTCAAATTAATTTGATGGGGCTTGATGATGAAGGAGAATTTTTCTTATCCCAAGATGATTAAGAGGCCCACATAATTAAACAATTCCGAACCTAATCAGGAGAACTGTTTGACTTTAGACAGGGATATGACTCATCCTTCTTTGAGGTGCACAAGCAATACAATCTAAGAGGTAGGAGAATTGATATTCCTGAAACAAACAAGAAAATAGCCCCAAATCAGCCCAAAAAAGGTAAGACATTAACTAAACCTTTACAAATTCTTTCTAGATCAAACACTAACCCATCTAACCCCATTATTGAAGATATATTTGATAATCCACCAAGCAATGAACAACCTTCAACTTCCATTCATTCCAAGGAAACTATGGAAGAACCTCCAAAGGTTGATCTAGGAGAATCAGCAAAACATGATTCTAATCCTGAAAAGGAAAAAGACATAGAAAACATAGAAAATAGAGAAAATACTACTGCTCGAAATCCAAAAGCCCAAATAGAAAAACCCTTTAATCTGGAAGCAAAAGTAGGAAAGCTAAAAATTTATGTCCCATTATCTGAATTAGCTAAACATGATGCCTACCAAACTCAAATCAATAGATCACTGAAAATTACTAGAACTAAAGACTCAATTAATCTTTTTGATGATCAACCCGAATTAATATTTGGCCCAAAAGTGAATGGGAAACCATTGGAAGGAGGAATTGCTCCCTTCTATATTAGCCTAAACATACATGATAGATTCTTCATAATGCCATGTTTGACTCTGGTGTTTCTCATAATCTCATGCCCATGTCTGCCATGGGAAAGCTAGACGTGGACATCATTAGACCATACAAAGATTTGTTTTCTTTTGACTCCAGTCAAGTGAGATGTTTAGGATTGATAAAAGACTTGTGTGTTTCATTGGTTCAATACCCTGCAAAAACAATTTCAATGGACATAGTGGTAGAAGATATACCACCCAAATATGGCATGTTGATTTCCAGATCCTGGGGTGCTAAGCTTCAGGGATCTCTTCATCTAGATATTTCATATGCCACTATATCAGTTTTTGGACAACCCAAGAAATTATATAGAGAAACGTTGATGAAATACGTAGTAAGTAGTTAGGAAAGACCCCAAAATTTCCCCATCTACTCAGTACACTCTGATATGGATTCTTTCATTCTTTACAATGCAGAAGCCAGTCCTTCAAATACTTTAGAAGTTTTAGCAGCAAAACCAAAAGAAATTGAAAAGGAAAAGTCAACTGTTCATATTCAGGAAATATCAAATAGCGAAGAAAAGTCAAATGACAATGAAAACCCAGATGCCATGGTTAAACAAGTTCCCATTACCCCAGATGCAAATTATGAGCATGAAATCCTTTGGCATTTAGAATTTGATGGCATAGTAAATAAACTAGGAGTAGGAGTAGGAGTTTGGGTGTACAATTTAGAAAATGGTCATGCTGAACGCCATGCCTACAGATTAAATTTTAGATGCACTAATAATATGGCAAAATATGAGGCTCTCTTATTAGGTCTTAAACTTGTTAAAAGATTAGGAGCTATCAAGGTGTCTCCCATAGGAGATTTAGAACTAATAATTAAATAGATTAAAGGAATTTACTCAACCAGGGATCCTAGACTAGGATAGTATAGAGGAACAATCATAGAAATTCTCAACACTTTTTTGCAAACCCAGCTTGAAACCGTCCCTAGGAAACAAAAAATGCAAGCTCGTAGCCTGCACATGTTTGCGAGCACCTGCAAATTACCTTTTCAACCTAATCATCAGTATATTGCTGAGATTAGGCATAGACTAGCCATCCTTGATAATCTTAAGAACTGGCAGGTTTTTGATATTGATAAGAAGATTAATAATTTTTTAACTTTAGATGAAGAGTTTTCTAACATAAACATAGATGATGATGCAGTTTCTAGTTCTAATCAAATAAATGAGGTAGAAATTAACATTTCAGAAGAGAATTCAATAAATATGCTTCATCCTACAAAATTCACACAAAGACAAATTCAAGGCCTGAAAAAAATGGACTTAGATGAAATAGTTGAAGAAGAAACAAAGGTTATTAACCTAAAGGACAATCATTTACCCAAAGGATTGACTCCTCTAGAAGATTTTTTTGACTCCAATGACATTCCCAACGAACCTAAAATGGAGCCATTAAAAGCAGACATCAAAGAGTATAATTTAGGAACATAGGATAATCCCAAATTGATTAAGCTATCAAAATATTTACCTCCTGATCAGAAGCTAAAGTATGTTGAACTTATGATGGAATTCCAGGATGTCTTTGCCTGGAGTTACAAAGTTTTGAAGTCCTATGACACCTCTATCATTCAACACACTATACCTCTAAAAGAAAATCAAAAGCCCTTTAAACAAAAACTCAGAAGAATTAACCCTGTGCTATTACCATCAATTGAGAAAGAAAACAAACACATGTATGAAGTAGGGATTATTTCCCCTCTTAGATTTTTAGAATGGGTGTCTAACTTAGTACCTACTAGGAAGAAAACATGGGAAATAAGGTTATGTGTTGATTTGAGAAATATGAACAAGGTGTCTCTTAAAGATAAGTATCCTTTACCCAAAATGGATCATATTTTGCAAAGGGTAGTGGGTTCTTCTAGAATTTCACTTTTAGATGGGTTTTCAGGATATAACCAAATCTTGGTTCATCCTGATGACCAATAGAAAACTGCTTTTACAACACCATGGGGTACTTTCATGTACATCAAAATGCCATTTGGACTAAAAACTGCAGGAGCAACCTTTCAAAGAGCAATAGACATTGCCTTTGCCAAAGAAATTCATGATTTTTTTGTTATATTTCTTGATGATTTCACCGTTTTTTCTAAATCAGATCAATAACACTTAGAGCATCTCAGACAAGTCTTTTTAAAATGTAGAAAGTATGGCATTTCTTTGAATCCAAAGAAGTCCTTGTTCGGTCTGGAGGAAGGTAAACATTTAGGTCACATCATTTCCAAGGATGGCATTCGAATTGACCCTTCTAGGATTGAAGCTATTTTATAGATACCCCATCCAAGAAGAATTAAAGAGCTTCAGGGTTTCCTAGGGAAGATAAATTTTTTAAGGAGATTTATTTCTAACCTAGATGAACTCATTAGATCATTAAATAACACGCTAAAAAAGGATTCAAGTATCAACTGGACAGTAGAGGCCAAGCAATCATTTGAAGAAATCAAAATGGTCTTAACTAGAACACTAGTCCTCACAAGCCCGCAGTTTGATAGAGAGTTCATCATTTTTTCTTTTGCATCAGAACACACCATAGGTGCAGTTTTACTACAAAAGGATGATCAGGGATGTGAAAAACCTATAGGCTTTTTTATTAAAGCACTCAGAGATGCATCATTAAATTACAAAATAATGGAGAAACAAGCTTTTGCACTGGTAAAAGATATCAACGATTTCAGAGTCTATATATTATACTCTCATGTATTAGCTTATGTTGCTAATGCAGTAGTCAAAGACATCCTAACTCAGGATGGAGTTGACGGTAAAAGAGGAAAATCGATAGCTACTATCTTAGAGTATGATATAGAGATAAAACCTACCAAGCTAATAAAAGGTCAGGGATTGGCCAAACTCATGGCAAAAATTAATTTTCAAGCCCTACACATAAATCTCATTGTAGATCTGGATAAAGAGCAAGAGATGGCAACTCCACAAATCAGCCAAGCCTTTTCAGATTCCCCCTGGTAGGCTGATATAATTTATGTTTTACAAAACCTATAGGCTCCTCCAGGGTGATCCAAAACCAAGAACAAGTTTTTGAAAATGAAAGCTTCAAAGTTTTGCATCTTAGATCATACTTTTTTTTGGAAAAATCATGAAGGAATTTTGTTAAATTTTCTATTAAAATATGAAGCTAATAAGGCTCTCCAAGAATTTCATGCAGGGGACTGTGGTGGACATCTCTATTGGAAGTCAACTACTGACAATATCCTCAGGGCTGGATTCTATTGGCCAACCTTGTTTGCAGATGTGAATAAATGTGTAACTTCTTGCCACAAATGCCAAATCTTGGAAGACAAAAGAAAATTGTTACCTTTACCCTTGAAACCTATTTCCATTGAGAAGCCTTTTCAACAATGGGGTCTCGACTTCATTGGAGAAATTCATCCACCCTCTTCTGGTCAACACAAATGGATACTCACTGCAACTAACTAATTTACTAAATGGTAGAAGCCATCCCCTCTAGAGAAGCCAATGACACTATTATCATAGGTTTCCCAGAGACCAATATTTTGTCCAGATTTGGTTGTCCCACTAAAATCACTATTGATAATGTTGTAGCCTTTAAGTCAAAGAAAATGATTAATTTATGTAACAAGTATCACATCGCACTGGGCCATTCCACAACCTACTACCCCCTAGGGAATGGACTTGGAGAATCTTCGAACAAAAGTCTAATTAATATCATCAAAAAACTATTGGAAGAAAATAAGAAAACTTGGAACAAAAAATTGATAAATTCTTTGTTGGTAGACAGGCTTACAACCAAAAAATCCAGTGGAACCAGTCCCTATGAGTTAGTATATAGCATGGAAGCTATTTTTCCTTCATCATTAGGGGTTCCTGTCATGAAAATACTCCAAGAAGCTCAAGTGGAACCTAATGATATACAAAGAAGGATAAACCAAACCATCAATTTGCAGCAAACCAGGGAGGAGTTGTACCAAAGATCCCAAGTATTGCAGGAGAAACTCAAGAAGATATTTGACAGAGGAACCAAGGCAGAAGATTTCTACCTTGGAGATAAAGTATTAAGATGGGATTCAAGAAGAGAGGACAAGGTAAAGCATGGGAAGTTTGACTTTATGTGGAAAGGACCATACATCATCTATGCTTTCAGAGGAAACAATGCATATTTTCTTAAAGAGTTAGATGGTACAGAAGTGGAAGGAGGACCAGTCAATGGTCAGATGTTGAAGCATTACTTTGATCCTAGTTACTAATATTACCATGTTCCTAACTATACATATTATATCTTTTGTAATGTCAAAGTGTTGATTGGACAGTAAGATTTTGGAGTTGAAGCCCAAAGAGAAGGCCCTAAGCTTCAGAAGTATGGTTGTCATACATATACATAAAGTAGCAGGGAAAAGGAAGATTGCAGAGCAGAGTCAAAGTCATTCAGAAGCCATTGATCTACTATTCTTGACTTTCCACCAAGAAAAGCCATCCCCAAGTGGAGCCACTGTTATGCCCCTATACCAATAGGTGTCATATATCACAATTGACTTGGTTTAGCTTTGAAATATTTTCATACATTTACTTGTTGCAAAGGTTTTCCACATTTGTAAAAAATCAAAAAATCAAAAAATCAAAAAATTAAAAAATTTAAAGAGGGTATACCCTAAAAGAAAAATCAAAGGGTAAAAAGAATAAAGAAAAGGTAAAAAACTGAAAGAAAATGAACCCCAACAAAAATAAAAGTCCAGGAAAGTGTGCAAGGTCAAATGCCACTACTATTTTACTTTGTACAATAATGATTGTGTGCAACTTGTTACCTATGCCACAATCCATGGTAACCAAATAGTTTAAACTTGGTTATTTCATGTTTTCAATTTCATGTTTTAGAAATAGAGAATAAAGATTTGACCAAACAATGTAAACTTGGCAGATAAGTACATAGGTAGAGTGAAAAATGAGCTCAACAGTTTAATCTAAGCCCTTGGATGTAATAAGTGTAGACTTAGATAGGCATCACTATGTAAAAGGAAAGAAAGTTTGATAAGGGTTTTCCAGTCTAAGTGCACCCTAATAAAGAAGTGAAAATGCTAGGATAAAGTATGTGCGGTAAGTAGATGATGGTTGCTGAATAAATGTGTGGTGAGTTTAAATGTTTCAATCTTTTAACTTTCATCACTAGGCAAAGGCATGTATTACATGGAAAGGCACATCAACATACAAAGTCAAAATAATTAACCTCCTTACTCATTCCCCTAAAATCTTCACTAATTCCCTAAGTGCTAAAGGTAATTGCCAAAGTTAGAGGGGCTTAGAGCATTTCTTTGACTTTTGGAGGGACCAGACCCTCAGCCCAATAATTGGAAATGCCTAAAGTACTTAAGTCCCTTTCATCAACATTAGCCCCCCATAAGATCACTCATTCCTTTGATAAAACTTTTCCTAAGTGAAATCCTATTTTACTTAGGAAAATTGAAATAAATTCCCATAAAAACCCCTTTCATACTTTTATCCTAATCAATATGTTATATGATGAAATACTTTCGGAAAAAATTGGACTTAGCGCTTTCCCATTCATTTGGTCATACTAACCACTGATGTTCTATTATATAATTATTGAATAAAACAAAATTACCCATGCCCGTATTATATTATTATACAAAACCCTAAATTATTATATATCTCACCCCTTGGTTAAATATAACCATAAAACAAATAAATAATAGGATTAATTAACTAATATGTAGTTAATTAAGAACCCGACCCCGCCATCATTTAATGAGGATTAATTACGTCCTTCAGACTAATTAAAAACTCGATAACCAATCAAGTTCCCCCGATATGATTAAACCTTTAATTAATATCGGGCCTGCCCTTAGTTATCCATCTGTCACTTCATTGGCCCGAGCACTGTTCGATTAGATCCTTCAGATCTGACGGCCTTCACTCATATTTGGTGAGCCTCTTGGTCAACCTTTAGCGCGCTAGGTGAGCAATTTCACAAACAGTACCGATGCTACGTGTCGAAAGATGTATGGAATTGCACTACTTCTCCCAAATAACACTTACCCTCCAAAAGCGGTGCAATGAAACCTGCTTACAGCCTCCCGCTAATGATAGAACATCAAGTCACCTCCCCGTTGATGCCACTTGTCTGTATCACGAAACCCACCAAAAGATTTGACTTTGCATTAAAAACAAAGCTAATACATTTTTCGTCCTTATTTTAAAAACTCATGCATGCAACCAGAACATAGAAGTCGACCAGCTCGTACTCCAACAATGAGCCACCCTGAAATTTGCAGTCTGACGCCACTCCAGTCCACCATTTGCACCCAGTGAGCCTACACTCCATTGCCAAACACTCCATAAATAGGCATTTACCAGTTTCCTTCCAGAAACCTTGTAAATACTTAATTTCCTCTGTGACTATGTTGAAAACCCCAAAAATCAGTGTAATTCAGTTGCTAAACTTAAAATTAACATCTAGGACCCCTGTTTCACCTATCTCACTCAATAAACCCCATTTTCATCTCTGAATCCACAAGAACCAGAAATGGAAACCCTCGTGGCCCTCAATGAACCTCGTACCACTACTCCTCATAGAGATTTGGATTATCTGCCCTTAGCAGATAAAGACTTTCAAATAAATGACCTTAAATCTGATAAAAACCCCTTGAAAGTATTTTGTCAATGTTGGGACAATTACATGAATGACTCTGATACCATAGGACTTTGGGAATCAAATCTCCCAAGGTATATGCTCTCTTCTGTGCACATTTTCCCTAACATTATCCATCAATGTCAAGCCAATTATAATCCCACCCTCAGAGCAATAATGTCCCCCAATCAAACTGTTCTATTCACAATTATTGCAGACTAATTCAATGAAATGCTATAGTTTCAGCCCGGTCAAAACCTCACCCCCACTTCCCTTGGGGAATATCTCGAAAAGTCCACAAAAATGTCTAGTTTTGAACTCAACCGCCTTTGCCACACTTTCATACATAGGGATCACATACCCAAAGATCCTCCTCTCTATCTAACATGTTTTTTCACCGATATAGGCAAAAAATTGTTAATATGATTGCTGCAATAATGGGTTTCAATACTAGTGAGTATGTGGATGAATTGACTCTAGTTTTCATGTCCATTTTTACCCCTGGTCAGCCTCATGCTATCAAATATGACTATGTTGCTTTCATTGTTGAGAAAATCCATGACCAATTCATGAGACTAGAAAATGAAAGGGTATTTAAGTATTTTATAGTCATATATCACCTTTTCCCTTACTATCAGTCTGACAAATTCCCATTCTCTATGAATAAGATTGATACCAGAGGTAATCCCAGGTCAGTCATTTTCTGGACTTCCATCTTCCACTACTCATACACTTGTCCCTGTTCATACAATGAATTCGTTGACCAGTTTGTCCATCTTGTGACCACCATGCTGACAGGAAATCCTCCTCCTAGGATTAGTGATGAGACCAAGAAAATTTTGCAACTATCAAAACAATACAAGATAGGTGACTGGTACCTATAACAGAATCACACTGAGATCTGAATATATGGTTGTGAGCTCCCTCCTTTCAAGCTACCTAAGTATGTCCCTATGAGATTGTTTGCCCTAGAATATTATGGGAAAATGTTAAACTCTGACTAAATTCATTTCACCAAGGCAAAGAAGAAACCCCAATTAAGGATCAAAGACCACTTAGGCCCATTTGTGTGCAACAATAGAGAAGCAAGGAAAATAGCAGAAGAAATCATAGAAACAACAACGAAACTCAAGAAAATCTTTTCTTGGACATATGATCCTCAAAGTTTCATTTGTGATAAGAGAAAGAAACATAAGCTGTCACCCTATATCCATCATAGAATCCCTGAGATAGAACAATATGCAAATATGGATGAATGGAGGGAAAGAATTTTAGGTGAGATGGATAGTGATCAAGTTGAGGTAGAGAATCTGATGAAAGATTTAGAAAAGGGACTTGACCTAGACTCTTTTGAACACGTACCAGTTGAATCTACTCAAAGGCCAACAGCAAATATTAGTGCCTCTACAGCAGAAACTTCTCAAACACACACACAGGAAACTAGTGCTCTCCCAGTAGAACCACCACAGGAACAAAACTAGGGAACAAGTACTCTAGCATCAAGACAGCCACAAACATCAGAAAAACCAGAAATGTTAGAGCAGCCTAAAATCTCTGAAGAACGAGCTCCACCACAATCTCATCTAGCTCAAGTTAATATGGGAAATCCCCCAACTGTGCAAACTCCTTTAAATGAGGAAAAGAACTTGAAAAGAGACAGGGAAGTAGCTACCCCTGCCAGTGGGCATCTACACCAGCCTTGTGCTAATAGGCAAAGGGCTAAATCCATATTTAGATGAATAATACAATGAAGAAACCATATAAAGCATGAGAAAAGAAGGTGGAGATAGTATACATACATTCCCGATAGGTGAGACACCTTCCAGCTCACAAAGCCAAGAGCTTGAAAGACAACAGATTGTAGAAGTTTCACCTTTCAGATCTTCATCTGAGAAGATCATAGACATAAAAGGAAAGTTAAAGGAGATAATGACCAAGAATGAGCAGCTGAAGTCCCAACCTTATGCTCAATACTTAAACATGGCCCCTACAAATCAAACTAGATTGGTGTTAGCTTTTGACATCAAAGAAGGAAAAATGCAAATGAGCTTTCTAAAGCCCACAGTGCTGCAGCCAAAGTCCTTGGCAGATTACCTCAAAAATGACTTTGAAGTCATGGTCAAAGACATCCACCACACATACCAGATAGAACTTCACAAACAAAAAGGGGATATGGTTTATTCTACACTGACTAGCAAGGCAATGATGGCACATAGGTTGCAAAATTCACTAAGCAACACTACTGCCGAATTTCAACTATAAAAGGCCTCCTCACAGGCAAAAGACAACGGGATCAAGTGATTGGAGGATTTTTTTATTGAGTTGGGCCATAACCCAAAGGATATTAAGGCAACAAAGAGCCTAATAAAGAAAAATAATAAAGATATAGTTGCACTGAGAAAGTAGTTGAAATTGCCACCACTCATTCACTCTCAAACTGCTGAAGTGATTGAGAAGAAAAATGAAGAGCTTATGGACTTGGTACTTAAGCTAAATGAGCAACTAAAAGAGACAGAGAAGGAATTGGAGAAAACAGTATAGTCAAGGAAGAGTGAGTCGACTGCATAGCCTCAAATTGCAGTACCAGTGGTTTCAACAACAGTCCCTTCCACATTGGCATCAGCTTTAGCACCAAATATTCCTTTGGCAACAGCTGGACCCATAGAAGCAAGAGGTACATCACAGAAAAGTGCACCAACACAAAGAACATAGGACTTGATTAAGTCCATGGAGGAGATGAAACTCCAAGTCACAGAACTGCAGAAAGTGAAAGAGAAATTCACTACTTTGGAACAAAAATATGATGTATCAAATATCAATTTTGCAGAAGAGATGAGGAAAAATAAGGCTTGACCCAATAGATTAAAGCACTAGAGAAAGACCTTACATTTGAAAAGCCTTTGATAGATATTAGGAAGATATTGTGGACCAATATCATTGATTCCATCAATGATATTTAGTCATCAATTCAAATTATTTTTCAACAAATTGATTTGGTTAAACCTGCTCTTGAAGAAGTTCAAAGGACCAGAGAAGAACTAGGAAGAAAACCACAAGAAGCCATTAGATTAATCAACTTTTTGAATAGTATAAATAGGCAACAGTTGGAACAATTAGAAATTGGGGATAGGACTGCTACCATCCTTGAAATAAAGAAAGTATTGAGCAACAGAAATTTGATGCAAGGTCTGGAATGAAAATGTCAAAGTATGCAAGAAGTTTGACATCTTACAAAGTAAAGGACTCCCAAGTCCTTTAGTCATCAATGATAAGCTTATGATTCAGATTGATTACATCAACAAATTACATCATCAAGCTAACATTCAGGCCAATTCATCTACAGTCAAAGCATTGCCCACAGGGAAAGTTCTCTATGATGGCTTGGAGAAACTTTTTTACATTGAACATGAAGTGAAGCACCTATTCTCAGTGCAACCCAATTTTGTGAAATATACTGAAGCAGATGAAATCTATAGGAAGCTGACAAGGAAAAGAATACCAAAAGATGATTGGTGGACAAACATGACTGACATCCTATAATTTACCATGACTAGGGTGAGGTAAAAAGTAAAATTTACCACAGTAAAGTATGGCAAAAAGGGTGAACAATGGTGAATAGGTAAAGAGTATCAGATACAGGTGAAAGAGTATCAGTAAAAAGATAAAACTAGATGTCCAACATAGAGTTGCTAGAAAGATGCACACTCACAGGACCTACCTCCAGCTCCTTCAACAATAATACGGACAACAACAATCAGTTCACATTCTATTTCTACATTCGAGACCATCTATCTCTATATTCATGTAAAAGATATTTAGTTTTCCTAGAATATGTTTCTCTTAGTTAGGAGATATTTTGATGTAACAATTTGTATAAATACTTCCTCATTCAAAGTATTGGGTGTGGATTCTTAGACATTTCTGTAGACAATTTACTTTTGGAATTGAAGTGTTGTTGAACACCTTTTTGTATGGCTAGCTGGAACAAAGTAATAAATCAAAGGACTTTTAGAGGATACCTGTGTCAAACGATAAACAAATAAGTATTCTATATCTTATGTTTTTACAGTTTTCTGGTATAATAAATATTCATATGTGTTTCATATCTAAATGATAAACGAAAAATTATATTTCGGAAAGAGATTTACTGCATTTTGTCTTTAAAATCGTTTACTTTCTTAATGTTTTCTTCCAAGCTATTATAGGTAGGGAATTCTTAACTGCTCCTTACTTTCATAGTTTATCACTATGACCATTTAACAAAGAATACTTAATTGCTGTTTGTTAATGAGCACCCACTTTCCCTCCTTTTGGACCTTGTTGAAGGATTCTTAGTTGCCCTTCCTCCCTATTCAAGACCATTTCACCCATTTTGAGCTATCATTTGTCGTTTGTTTAGCTATCTTGCCCTGTGAAATTCTTCTTTGTTAAATCAACCTGATCCAGTTAAGCCATCATCCAGTTGACTCTATAGCCCAATGGCCTGAAATACCTTGTTCTATCCATCTGCTCCTGAATTCCACCACTAAACAAAATCAAAACCCCCCAAGCTTTCATAACTAGCCTAATATCCCATAAACAAAGCTAAATCATAAAGAGAGAGCCCTCTCTGAGTACAAATTGGCTAGATTATGTACTTAAAAGATTGGTTTTTGGTTACCTCAGACCCCTTTCCTTCTTCTAACAATTTCAAGGAAAATCTGAGTGCTAACAGGATTAACTGCTTGGACATGTGCCCATTCCTTATGGTCATGTTCCCAGCTCAACAGTTGATGTAGGCATCGGTTGTAGCGAACCAAGGTCTTCCTAGAATGAGAGGATAGAAAATGAGCTTTGCCTTTAGCTAGAGAACTAAGAAATCAGCAGGGTACTCCCAAGAATCAATGGAGAACATCACTTCTTCAACAATCCCCTCAGAGGTCACAATGGAGTGGTCTACTAGCTAGAGTACGATCGTGGTCTTCCTCAAGGAGCCCTGAAGGTTGAGTTTGAGCATTGTGCCCTTTGTCATCACATTAATGGTAGCTCCCAAATCAATAAAGGTATGCAGGATCATTGTGCCATAGATGTGGACATCAACTACTGGGCTTCCAAGGTCCAAATATTTTGGATAGATTACCTGCCCCAACATCACGTCGGCCAGTTTTCCTATGACATTGATGGTTGGGGCATCTCTCTTGTGCCTTCTTGGCTACCTAAAGCACTTCTCTTTAATCAACCTATTGTAGGTAGGCACATCTTTTATGGCTTGGAGATGTGATATCTTTACACATAATTTTTCCAATTCTCCTAGGAGTTCAGTCTCTTCTGGGGTAGGCTAGACTGTCGCAGATAGTCTCTCAAGAACGAGTGTATTTTCTTTAGGTTTGCTTTCCTCTTTATCTTCCTCAACCTCCCTGGGTGGAGGCTGGCTATCTGGGAGAACTTTCCCAAATCGCAAGTTGATTTCTTAAATCTCTACAACATAAGTTGGGCATGATGGTTCCCCACTATACACTTGTTGAGCTTGTCTGTTGTTTGGCTTTGGATTTGGCTAGGGAGGCATTTGGGGGTTGCTTTGGTGGAGCAGAAGGTAACAATTGTGGTTGGGCAGATGGTGGAGGCATAAGAGTGGAGAGAGAGTTGTATCGGGGCCTTCACCCCTAATGAGATGCATTCCACTGAGGTTATGGCTGAGAATAGGATTGAAATGAATGAGCGACTGGTTGGGCATGATATTGACATGCGAAAGACCAAGGAGGTGGTGTGGACCAGGAAGGATGAGTAGGGGGACCCTAAGAAGGTATGGAGGTGTTATGAAACCAACTCACAAAAATATAGAAAAGATAGATCAATGCGTTAGAATTTAGCCTCTTCGAGGGGGAAACCTCCTTTACATTACACAAATGAATGATTCTTTGATGATTCAAACGAAAAAACCTCCTTTCTATATATAGGGGTCTAAGGAGTCACAATATAACCCAGCCGACCTAACAATAATAATATAAAGGCACAAAAATGACAATAGAGAGATTCTATGGGGCACAGTAATAACAATATGGGGACAATAGGGGCACAACAATATTAATAAGGGATACAACTACAATAGTAATGGGGTAATCACTAGTATTATAGGGACCTAACATGCCCCTCTCCTTCAAAAAAGTATTGTCCTCAATGCTTGAGTAGTTCTGGATGCTTCTGTATAAAATTTTCATCTTCCAATGTGGAATCTTCAACAGATAAGTTCTTCCACTTGATGAGATACTCCGAAATTGATCGATTTGGTAGTTACCAAGTTCTTGTTTCTATGACTGATTTCGGTTCGAATATATTTTTTCCTTCCTCATCAAGTTCTGGCAATATTGTTTGAACTAGGAGCTTGTTGCCTATAACCTTTTTTAAACATGAAACATGGAAAATTGGGTGCACTTGAGAAGTTGTAGGAAGCTCTAATTCGTATGCCATAGTACCAATGTTTTGCAACACCTTGTACGGACCATAATACTTTGGTGATAATTTATTATCCTTCTTAGCTTGCTTGAGGGACATTTGTTTATATGGTTGTATCCGTAGGAACACCCAATCACCTACATCAAAACTTCTTTCGCTACAATGTTGATCTGCCTGTTGTTCCATTTTACTCTGTGCCAACATGAAGTTATCCTTTAAGAGTTGGAGGACTTGTTGTTGATGCTCGATGTGATGTTACACTACTTGAACCTTAGAATTTTCTCTTAAATATGATGTGATGAATGGTGGATGATATCCATAAAGTGCCATAAATGGGTTCATTTTGGTTGTTGTATGGAAGGAAGTGTTATAACACCATTCAGCCAGAGGCAACCATTTGACCCATTGTGTCTGTTTATTAGATACAAAGAAATGAAGATATCCTTCCAAACATTTGTTTACTATCTCAGTTTGCCCATCAGATTGAGGATGATAAGATGAGCTATGAGCTAACTGAGTACCAAGACAAGAAAATAATTCTGTCCCAAAATTTCCAGTGAAAATGGGATCTCTGTCACTTACAATAATCTTTGGGTTTCCATGTAGCTTTTGAATTGTTTCCATAAATGCAGTAGAAACTGTACTGGCTTTTAATGGATGTGATAATGCACAAAAGTGTGCATACTTGGTAAGTCTGTCAACTACCACCATGATGACACTCTTTCCCTCAGACTTGGGTAAACCTGTGATAAAATCCATGAAACCTCCTCCCAATGTTGGCTTGGAATGGATAAAGGTTGTAATAGACTTGGTGTCTTAATTGTTTCAACTTTATTTTGTTCGCAAACCAAACATTCCGCCACAAAATTTTGAATATTTGATTTAAGGCCATCCAAAAATAATTCCTTCTTAACCCTGTGGTAAGTTTTTAAAAATCCTGAGTGCCCTCCTAAGAGAGAAGTGTGCAATTCCATAAGAATCTTTTGTTTGAGTTGGGAATTCTTATAGAGGTATAAGCGATGTTTGTACCATAACGAATCATTTTGCTAGCTAAATGTATCAGATGTACTAGAATCTTGTTGTAACTTTCGAATA
>APFE031516125.1:248178-287433 GCA_000404065.3 Pinus taeda | reverse complement strand
TTTTTCCTTCCTCTTCAATTTCTAACAATATTGTTTGAATTGGGATCTTTTGCAACTTTTGAATAAGTGGCCATACTTCTTCGTCCTTCTTCCATTCATCCCTTGCTTCATTTATCCAATCTGGTTGGATAATAGAAAAGGCACACAACAACGCTTCCACATCCTCATCCTGTCTTGAGAGTGCATCTGCCACCACATTTTGCTTCCCTTTTTTGTAGATGATTTCAAAGTCATAACCCAACATCTTTGTGACCCACTTTTGTTGCTCTTCAGAGGATAATCTTTGTTCTAAAAAGTATTTAAGGCTATAATGATCCATTTTTACCTTGAAGTGTCTTCCCATTAGGTAGGGTCGCCATTTCTTAAGTTCATGTAGTATTGCCAACATTTCCTTCTCATAAATTGCTTTGTGTAAAAACTTTCCCTTGACTAGATGACTTTCAAAAGCAATGGGTCTTTCATCTTGCATTAAAACAACATCGATTCCATTTCTTGAAGCATCACATTCCACAATAAAGGTTTTTGTGAAGTCCGGTGTAGCTAAGACTAGTGCTTGGCACATTTCCTCTTTAAGATGTTCGAACGCCTTTGTTTCTTCCGGAGTCCATGAAAATGCATCTTTCTTCAATAATGTTGTTAGAGGTGCTGCTATTCTCCTATAATTCTTAACAAAATTGTGATAATACCCTGTCAACTCGAGAAATCCTCGCAGATGCTTTATGGATGTGGGGATTTTCCATTCCTTAATGGCTTTAATTTTGCTAGGGTCTACCTTAACTCCATGAGATACAATATGACCCAGATATCCCACCTCTTGTACTCCAGAAAAACATTTGGATCTTTTTTCATATAAGTTTTTCTTTTCCAATAGTTGTAGCACCCTGTCAACATGTTCAACATGATCCTTACAAGACTTGTTTTAGATTAGTGTATCATCAAAAAATACTAACACAAATTTTCTAAGGGTTTGAAAATGGAATTCATCAAACCTTGAAATGTAGAAGGTGCATTGGTAAGGCCAAAAGGATGACAAAATTCATAATGACCTCATGAGTTCTAAATGTTGTTTTCAGAATGTCTTTAGTCTTCATTCTGATTTGATGATATCCTGAATGAAGATCCAACTTGGTGAAGTAAATTGATCCATGCAGTTCATCCAGTAATTCATCAATGATACGAATGGGAAACTTATCTTTAATAGTGAGCTTGTTGAGCTCCCTATAATCCGGACACATGCACCATGATCCATCCTTCTTGTGCACCAATACTACTGGAGCAGAGAAACAACTTTGACTAGGTTGAATTATACCAGCCTCTAGCATTTCCGCAACCATACATTCAATTTCACTATTTTGGACATAGGGATATCTGTACAACCTGATGTTTGGAGGAACACTTCCTGGAATCAGATGAATAGCATGATCATGATCACAAATAGGTGGAAGACCTTTGGGAGTCTCAAATACCTTGGAATGATTTTTCAAGACTTTTTGGAGATCTGGAGAAATAGATTATTTTGATGTGGAAACATCTAGCAAACATAATTGTGCAATTACACATCTTTTTTCCTTTTTTAGAAGCTTTGTCATACCATTAGAGCTGATTATCTTTCTCAGTTTCCCTGCAATACCTCTTAATTCAAATTCCTTTCCTTCCATAGAAAATTTCATGAAAAGTTCTTGAAAATTAAAAGCTATTGTGCCCAAGGATTGTAGCCATTGGACTCCTAGTACAACATCAACACCTCCCATTGGAATGGAAAGCATTGGGCTAGTCAATACATATTCTCCCATGGATAGCTTGATATTATGGCACTTTCCAGAGAAATTTATTGTTCCTCCATTTGCAATCATCACTTGACACTCTGGTGCTGGATATAGGAAGCAATTCAATTCTTTTGCTACCTTACAATGAATAAAATTGTGGGTACTTCCTGAATCAATCAAAACTATTACCTTTTTCTTCTTGATTTGTCCTTCTATCTTGATGGTTTGAGGAGTGGTAATTCCAGCCAATGCATTACCAGATATGGTCAGATTCATTTCTTCTTTATCTAGGCTTTGTTCCTGAAGTATATCCTCTTCTTTTGACCTTTCTTTCTCCTTTCCTTCTTCCTCTTCACAATCTATGTAGAATAATTTCTTCTCAACACACTTATGACCTTTAGTGTATTTGCTATCACAAATGTAACAAATCCCTTTTGCTCTTTTTTCTTCCAATTTTTGTGGTGTCAACCTTATAGGTTGTGGAAGACTAGGGGCAACACTTCCGTCTTTATAGTTGTGAGTGGTATGTTTCTTGGTTGCCATAATTTTGCTTTCCATTTTTCTTGCTAACCTGAATGCCTTCTCTAATGAATCAGGTTCCCAAAGGCGAACATCATGTTGGATATTATCCTTTAAAGACCCTATGAACACATCAATCCTATGCTCATCTGGAATATTTTTTACCCTTATGTTCAATTTTTGGAACTCCTCAATGTGCTCCATTATTGAACCCTTTTGTTTGAGACTTATCAATTGGCTAAAAAAAGTGTTGCTTTTTTATCTTCATAATGTGCTGTCAATTCTTCCATAAAAATTGCCCAAGCGATAATTTGATTACGAGAGAAAAGCCATTGATACCATACAAAATGATTTGGTTACAAATATAAAGTTGCAATGTATAACTTTTGTGTGTTTTGCACATTATTGATATCAAAACATTGCTCCATCTGTAATATCCATGTTGTAGGATCCTTGCCATCAAACTTCCTCATATCGATTTTTGGAATATGGTGGGTCTTCGATCCAACATTACAGTCTATGAAATCATGATTAACATTTCTTTTTTTCGCATCATGAGTTTCCTTTACTACGCTTTCACCATTAGTAAGTATTTCTTGTAGAAAATTTGTCAAATTTGTCTTCAAATCTGCCATGCCTGTCTTCAAATCTATCTTCAAATCATCCATATTAGCTTCCACATCATTCATCTTAGCTTATACATATTTCTTTAAACCATCCATCTTAGATTCTGTTACCTTTTGTGCAAGTGACATTTGTTGCACTTGGTCTCGTAATTTTGATATATCATGTTGCATTTCTTCCCTTTCTTCATAAGTCATGCTAGAGCTTTTAGGTTGCTTACTGGGTGTTTGAATTTTCTTTCCTTGGGGCATCAGTTACCGATAATAATTCTCTACTATTCCCTTTGAATTCCTTCAAAATAAATTTTCAAACCAAGCTTAAGCAAAAATTTAAAAAATCTACACAACGTTTTTCACCTTGTAGGAGCTCGATATTGCCTCTGATGTATCTTTGTAATTTCAGATCATCTAGTTCTAAAATTGCAACCTGTAGTAGTCCTCTGTGTCCTCTTTCCAATGCCACCATTCTGATCCAAATTTGTTTCTCCAAGGAAGAGTTATGCCAAATCTCCCACAGTGACCTAATTATAGACTAGTTCAGTAGAGCGAACTTGTACGACGTGCCATGTTTCCCTGTTTCGACCTTTGGCTCTAAAAACTATATACAAGAAACTAAAGTCCGTCCTCTTTATTTAACTTCTGACAAAATTTCAATCTGATGCTCAAAGAGAAAGTTATGAAGATTTTCCGCTGGTCACCTGTTTGGAATGTAATTCAGGAGTTTGCAAAAATACCAACTTCCTCAGATCATATTTCCGCAAATATAGCATGAAAAGCTCTGAAATTTGGAACCGAGGTTCAGTGCGATTTCCTCTCAAATGGGTTTTTTTTTTTCGCTTCTGAAACATCACAGAAAAAATTTATAGCGAAATGCCACGATGACCTATTTGGAGCAACGAAACACTAGAATCCAAAGCTCTGATACCAAATGTTATGAAACCAGCTCACAAAAAGATAGAAAAGATAGATCAATGCCTTAGAATTCAGCCTCTTCGAGGTGAAAACCTCCTTTACATTACACAAATGAATGATTCTTTGATGATTCAAATGACAAAACCTCATTTCTATATATAGGAGTCTAAGGAGTCACAATATAACCAATCCGACCTAACAATAATAATATAAAGGCACAAAAATAACAATAGAGGGATTCTATGGGGCACGGTAATAACAATATGGGGACAACAGGGGCACAAAAATATTAATAAGGGATAGAACTACAATAGTAATGGGGTAATCACTAGTATTATAGAGACCTAATAGGAGGGCATTTGGTTGGGGTTGTAGTATGCCTGAGATGTCCCTTGCATCCCCTGCTAGTATGGTCTAGGTCCAAGTTGCCTTCTTTGGTTTATCTAGTAGATCTATTCAATGAATCCCTCAGCCACTTGATATATAGATTTAAGTGTGGGTAAGGAAGGGCACTTATCTGTAGAATTATTTTCTTCACAGACTGAACAAACCTCTATAGAGATCAATGGGCATTCATTCCTATGATACCTCCTGATGCATCTAGGGAAAAAAATGGCCAAAGCCCTCTCTACTTCCTCTTGTTTTCTTTTTATATCTAAGTTGTCCATTTACATGGAAAGAGTCTGCAGCATCTCACTCTTGAAGTCTTCCAGCATGTTTCCAATTTCTCTTTTAATGGATGAGATGGAGGAAGAGGTACTAGCTACGGGGTGACTCCCCTTACCTTTGTTTTTGGCTACTCTAGAATGGTTTCTAAAAACAATCTTTATGTCCTCATGGGGTAGTTGGTAGATGTCTCTCCCGGCCAGCAGATGGAGGGTGTCTTGAAGATCTTCACGAATTCCCCTCAGTAGGACCAACTTCAGAGACTCAAGGTCAAGTGTACACTCAACCCTTTTGTAACTGAGCTGGAACCTCTCTTCATAGTGTTCCAGGGACTCATCACTTCCTATGATCATTCGGAATATTTCTTATTTAGTATATTTTGACCTAAAATAGTCTCGGTACTTGTTGTTAAAGGCTTGCTGCATCTGAGCCCAAGTTGTGATGCTATTGCTAGGTAATCCCATGAACCAGCACAGTGCTGCATCCTTGAGAGTAGAAGGGAACAGTTTCAAATTTTTCTCCTCTTATACATAGTCATAGGTTTGACAGATAACAACAAAATTGAAAAAAAAGATGTCAGGATCTTCTGTAGTTAGACCATGCAAATGAGGTAGGGTAGAAGGGCTTATGTTCTTCATTTTGGTGTCCCCATTGGTCTCCTGAATGGGAATGGTACCCTCTATGCTCTCTCCATTCCCCCTAACATTTCTGTTTTCAGCCATTGGCTCCAAAGGAATGTTTTCTTCTTCTTCTTCCACTATGGGTTCTTCAAATATGTATGGTTGTTCACCTAAGGGTTCTTCTTGATCGCAGCCACCAAAGAAGAGAGAAGGTTGGCTGTGTGAAGCAATGGGGGTGTTGGGAAAAAAAATTCCTGAGTTTTCCTACGAGGCATGAAAGGAAATTTTTTGGTTGGTTTTTGTTTCTTTTTCCCCACACTGAAAGTACCTGCAAAAATGGAAATTGTGATTGAAAAAAACAAGTTGAAACTAACTAAAATGAACTTGCTGAAATGAAATTTGCAGAATTGAAAAGGAAAGCAAGGAAATGCAGAACTGAAGGAAAAGAAAGGACTAGTCTACTTTTGCTGAAATAAACTAATAGCATAATGTTACAATAAGAAATAGAAGAAAGAAGTAATCATAGAATACTCTAACGCTTCCCCAGCAACAACGCCAAAAAGTGGTGAGCACTAGTATTGCAGCAATAATGTTGCAACTTTTGGGCTACCTACTTTACTCTTATCAACTCGGTAGTTTGTAACAAACTTGGAAGCATTGATGTTGTATGCACAAGTACTAGTTCTTCTTGCAAGTTGTCACTTGGTCAGTCGGCGCAAGATCACTAGGAGCTCAAGCCAACTTCTATGGATTCCATAAGAAGCTCTATATGTGGTGAAAGGAAAGAAAGATAGATGTTATTCTAACTACAGAAAGGAGAAAGACTAAAAAGTAAAGCAAACCTAGTAAACCCTAATTAACCAGCTAATTCTAATTTTGTAGAAAGAACTTATGAAAACCATGAAAGGAATGCCATTACCTACTCAGGGAAGTAAAAAACATCTAACTATTTTATTTCCAAAAGTAAATAACCAAAAAACATATTTTTGGTTCTTTATGTATTTTTATGTGAATTTGACATGCATGTAATTCATTGTGTGTGAGTGTAGCGGCGAATAGGTGGTGTTGGAGGGTGGTTTTGGCACTTGAGAGGATGTAGGATGGTGTGGATGGGTCCTGGGAGGTCTCAGGTGGCCTTCTGGAGGTTGTTCCCACACTCGGCACTCAAAAGAAAGCCTACATGAAAATCTACAGGAGGACACAGGAAATCTACAGGAGGAAACACAACGTTCTACAGGAGGAGGCCAAGAGTCATTTTCACTATTTTGAGGGTGTGAAAGGGGGTGAAAAAGGTGGATGAAGGTTGGAATGAGGTTTTAATTCACCTATGGTCTACCATCAACCACCGGGAGAGAGAAAGAGGATTGGATCTGCTCAAGGAGAGACGAAGACGTTTTATGGAAAATGTAGGAAACTAAGGCAGAATTGAGGTGAGACTTGGGCGACCTGTAGGGAATGGATCAGATGGAGAATGGGATGGCTAATAGGCTATCCTAATTCTAGAAGAAATCTACTGCAAAGGGATTGAAAATCAACCAATAAGATCAAACAAGCAATGAAATGAGTGCATCTAGGAAAACAAAGTTTTGCATCAAACTAGTCTAAACTATGATCTATGAAAGGAAATGCTGTGAAATACTGTAGGAAAGGAAATAATGAAAGAAGACTATTGAAAATCAGGAAGTGAGCATGATGAAGAAGATATAAAGCAAAGCAAAGTTGTACTATTAACCTGCTAAAAATCTGCAAACACTAGAAGTCCTATGAAGGAGGAAAATCTGTGTTTTTGGGGTAGCAAGAGGGTCTTTGCCTCAAATCATGGTCCCAAAGGGAGGAAGAGAGTCCAAGGAACTATTGGTAGCCTTTTGAATCTTTCATTTATCATTGCTTAACCTGCTATATAAAACACAAATGGAAACAAACTATTGAATCATTAAAAGCAACCTATTTCTAGCCATAAAAGAAATACATCTAACATCAAATTGATCTACCAACTGAAACAAAGTATACAGATACAAGTAAAGAGGAGCTTGGCTGCTTGGATTGGGCCCTAACCCAAGGGCTTCATCCCTCTGAGGTAAGTCAGTGCTAACTCAAAAAGGATTCCATCTTTATTTCCAAAATAATAGAAAGATTACATGACATTGTCACAAAATAATAAGCTCGAAGTTGAGTAGATTTTACATAAGCAAAAATCCAACAAAAATATGACCCTAGTGAGGCCCTAAGCCTCTCTACTTATACAAATGAAGCTATGAACATATTCCTTAAAATTATGGAGGCTTGGCTCCAAACACTCGAGATAATCATCAGTCGTCCTTCACTTGCTCGACTGCCTCCTATTGCATGATTCAGCTACTTGTACTCTGAGCGAAATGAAGGGGAATTCGATTTGAGGAGTAACAGATGAGGGGGATTTCCTCCAGAAGTCCTCTCCTTTGTCCACTTCGAGTTATTACTACCATTTTTCCACTGGATCCTTGACTTTGACTTCGAAAATCATCAATAATCTGCATTAAATACACATTAGACCACATGACACAATAACTAACTCAACTCACTCTATAAGAATAAGTATAATCAGAAAATCATGTAATAAGATAAGAGAATAGTTGGTTTGACTATGTTAGGAGGTAAAATGAGCCCATATAATTCCCATTTATGAGGCTCATCAACACCTATATTTTCAAGCATTTTTAATTCTGCATTGGTTAATCATGAAGACTTGGGAATATTTAAAGCTTTAGAAGTGGGAGAGGTTCTTGTAAGTAGACAAGAAGCCTAAGAGACCCATTTTCAAATCAGGTGGTATCAGGCCTGAGATTGATTGACCTCACCTTCAAAGAAGGTTATATCATCATGCTTGATTGACAGCGCAAAGGCTTCTTGTCTAAAAGGTGTTTAAACAGTGAGAGGTTGATTGTATGCTTGTTTTGCAGATTGACTATTTTCTGAGTTTGCAGAGGTGAAGGGAAAGATTTTGATAGCTCAGTCCAGGAAGGACAAGAAGGAAGAAGGGATAAAAGCATTCTTCTATCCCAAGGACCTCAAGGCAGTCCTTAAAGAACAAGAGGTTTGTTGCAAAAGGTTGCTAAAATAAGCTCTATTATTAATGTTGTTGGAGTTCTTTTGTTCATTGGTATAATGACAACTTCTACAAGTGGGTCCTCAAATTCTGCATTCTTCACAAGATTCTTTGATGAAGACATGAAACAATAATTGTCCACCATGATGGATATGATGAGAGAAATGTATGAGGATGGAAGGAGGAACAACATACCTAGAGAAGCAGTTGCTTTCTAACAAATTGCAGGAAATGGAGAGGCAACTTCATATTGCAAATATGAACCTCAAAAGGATGCATGAGTTGGAGACACGACCCTTTGTTGCCCAAGAAGCCTTAGTCAAGTATTAGCTTGCAGAAGAGGTAAACCATTCCAGTTTGTCTTCAAATTCCTCTGATAATGTTTATATTGGTTCTTTTGAAAAACATACTAAAGGCATAGGTTCCAAGCTAATCTCCAAGATGGGCTATGAAGGAAAGGGCTTGGGAAAGCATGCACAAGGTATTGTTGAACTAATAATGGTTGAAGAAAGGAAAAAGTATTTGGGTCTTGGCTATGGAAAGTCTTATGGAAAGTGTTCCAAAGCTACCATGAAGGCCGTTGAAACAGCTCCAAGAAGGGGTTGCATTACAGAGTGTGAAGGTTGTATTCAGGAGGAATGCAATAGCTTGAAACATCAATTGTAGGATACAGGTGTTCAGAAGCACACACTTGAACAAGAGAGTTGTGGAGACTCCAACATCCTTGAGGAGATTTATGGTGTTCCAAAGGGAGCCATTTCTTCATTTGCTTCACCTCCTAATGAAGGTAATGAAGGTGAAAGAGAAATGTATAAATCTGGTTCTAAACATTTTCCTTTTGATTGTCCAAAGCATGATAAATTTCCACATATGTATGGAAAAATAATTGCATGTTCCTTTTGTGGGTTGGATAACCATAATGTTTCTAGATGTTGGAAGAGAATCGCCACATACAGGAAAATTTTGAAGGAAAGGAAGCAAGAAGTGAAAGGTCCATTGGACAAGGAAAACCATGTTGTCAAGAGGATGCACATGTAGTGCACTTACTGTCATAAGCAAGGGCATCTTGCTACAAAGTGTTGGACTTTGAATCCAACAATGCTTCCACAAAATTTGAAGGAAGTGGAAAGAGACGATGGCAGGAATGGAAGTGAAGATTCCATGAATGATGTGTCTTAGAATGATTCACATGATGGTGCTGATGTGCACACAAAGGTAATACCTTTGGAAGGGACTGGTAAGGAACGGTTAGAGTTCTTGTTTGATTAAGATTTCATGTCTATTGATGCATCTACATTATATTTCAATTCAGCTTCAAAAGTACAATGTGCTTAAGTGAAAGTTGAAGTATAAAATTCACGCATGAGCAAGAGATGCATGAACACAGGGATGTTGATAATTTCCTTGCTTTTGAAAATGTATGTGTAATTAACATGTAGGGTTGAGTTCTTTGACATGCATGTGATGCCATGTTTACTTGGAAGAAGTTAACTTGGTCTCCAAATGGAGATAATGGTGAAGTGTTTTATCTTTTGAAAAAGAGTCCTAATGGTATTTTTCTACATGCTCAACTTGAAGGGTCATTTGTTTAAAGGCATGTTTTGTGGGCTTGTATCTAATCCATCATTTTATGCAGATGTAAGACATGGAGGTGTTCACAAGATGTGAAAATCTATTTCTTTTGTTGAAGCAAGAGTTTACGCCATCCAATTGTTGTCTGTGTTTCTATTGTTGTTAACAGTTGTCGTTGACAACTTGTTCAAAAAGGTACAAATGAAAGTTTTGTGTAGAAGATGAACTTCAGATTTGTTTGAGCCACCTTGGATCAATGATCAAGGCAAAGAAGTTCAAACCTCCTTCTATGACCATTTTAACAGAAGTTTTGCAGGAAGGCAAGGAGGAAGACTAGCCCATCCAAGAAGGGAAGTGGCCAAAAACCTTGGTTCAGAGGCACTATGCGAGGCAAGTGTAGGGGGAGGTTGAGAGAAGAGGGTGAGTCACTCTCATTTACTGTTCAGATAAATATATCAGTCTTTTGGACACCAAAATTTCTTTTAGTGGGAAGGCGTGATCCAAAAATGGATCCTGAATAAACCTCTAAGTCTAAAAGACTTCATATAAGAGGTAAAAGGTGCCAAATGACACAAATCCCTTGTAAATCAGAGGAAAATGAAAGTTGTAGTCTTCTCTCAGAAATAACCCCATTGCAGAGATCTTTTTATTTGAATCTATTGCAACTTGAAAGGGCTAAAATGGACTTAGGATGCAGAAGTTATAGCATGCAGAAGATGCTTAGTTTCTTTGGAAAATGAGGCAAATCTTCAAAAAAATGGCCTAAAAGGCTTTATGAAGAAAATCGCATCAGACCAGGGCAAAAGGGAGAATTAAGTGGAAAAGGGAAGCCACCCCTGATTGTCAATCCCTGACATATTGGGTCGGAGGAAGGCACATGTGATATAACATAGGGATCGGGTGGAGCGATATGTCGATCGCCAATATCGACAGATCGCAATCGGTCATGCCACGAGGTAAAGGCGGGACCCTGTGACGTGTGATATGTCGATCACCGATATCGGCGGATTGCAATCAGCGTCGGCATCTGTCATGCCATATTGGAACCTTGAGCCCATGCGATACGTGATTGCGATATCACAATATCACGTCACGGTCATGTGACGAAGCAGGCCACATATATATGCATTGATTCGTTGCGACGAACCTGAAAGGTTTTTCTAAATGCCACTGCATAAATATTTCAGATAAGGCTAAAGCCATTATTATGGGATTTTTACGATGTTTTAATGTGTTTTAATTATAAAAGGAAATCCAAGAAACAAGAGGGATTTTGGGAGGACCCAAAGGCAGTAAGTGGTTTTGGCTGGGCTCTGCCTGAGCCCATACATTAGCTGCCACATGGCCAGGTTGAGGAGAGAGAAAACCACCCTTATTTGGTGGTTAAATCCTATACGAAAGGGTCGCCCAAAATGGAACCACAACCGTTGGATCTGGATCTCACAAATCAATAGTGGAGATGTGATATTACGCCTAATGGTAGACCTAAGAGGGTTATAGGGGTGATTTAATTGATTTTTAGGCCCTGAAATCATGCCCGATAATGCATTTTTTGGGAATTCTCTATGTAATGGGATTTTCCTAATTCTCGGGTTCTTGCCAGAGAAACGGCCACGATCCCTTCGTAACATCTCCTGATCATTGATGCATGCTACAGGTGGGCGTTTTTGACAAACAATTATGCATTTGAAGCCACAAAGCCACAGAGCCAGATGGAAGTTGAATAGACAACACGCAGGGAAGCCAAAAAGCCACAGAAGGATGATTGCACACAATGAAATAGATGGGGTAGCCAAAAAGCCAGAAGCTCACCTCAAAGGAAGCAGAGAGCTCAATTGAGAGCAAGTTGAATGCTGAAAGTAGTTGTAGAGCCGAGAGAGTAGAGAGAGCTGAAGAGCTACTGCACAGAGCAACTGAAGGAGCCTTTGGGGTCACTTGAAGTTCAAGTGAAAAGCCAGAGAGCTGAAGGTTGCAGAGGGCCAAGAAGCTAGAGCTGAAGAGCTAGAGCCAAAGCTAGAGCTGAAGAGCCAAAGCTAGAGCCAAGAGCCAAAGCCAGAGGCGAAGAGCGAGAGCGAGAGCCGAGAGCTAGAAAGCCGAGAGCTTCAAGAGCTAGGGATAAAATGGTTTATAAACCCATCATTTCTATATAAAAAAGTGGAGTTGAGCCAAGATCTTGTAAAAAGGACTTTGCCATAATCCCAGAGAGCCTAGTTGAGTTGACTAGAGCTCACAGAGACATAGCCCAAGAGTTTTGGGTGAACTCCAAATTAATATTGTTGTTCTGTATTTGTTTTTACTACTGCATTATTTATTGTTATATGTATTTATATATCGGTTCAAACACATTTACATATCAGCACAAACAACAAATTTTAAAGTATATAACCAGTTTAAATCAAATACCAACATGCGCCTATATTTTCAAGCATTTTTAATTCTGCATTGGTTAATCATGAAGACTTGGGAATATTTAAAATTTTTGGAAGTGGGAAAGGTTCTTGTAAGTAGACAAGCCCCATTTTCAGATCATTGAGCGATAGTTTAAATTGTGGTGTTAGAGTTTAGTGTGGGGTAGGGTGGGGTGGAGTAAATTTTAAGTAAAAATTTAAATGGTTAACATGTAACGTTAATATTTCACAATTATTTAATATTGGTTTTATTTAAAAATTAATCTAATTATTGTTATGTATAAACATAATATAAATTTAAAATATGAATAGATTTAAAAACAATAAAAAATTCAAAACTAATTATTAATATGTATAAATACAATATAAAATTAAAAAAAAAGTAGATAAATAAATGAAAATATAATAAATTAGAGGTATGGTAATAAATAAAACTTTTTTTAGTAAATAAATAAAAATATAAATAAACTAGAGGTATGGTAAATAATAAATTTTATTTTATATTTTTTTTTTTTTTTTTTTTTTTTTTTTTTTTTTTTTTTTTTTTTTTTTTTTTTTTTATATATATATTTACTCCATAAACCTCTTTATATTTACAAAAACTCAACAAAAAGGTTTTATTTAGGTCAAGCTTATGGGCCAAATACCATGAGACAAATTATTATTAATACTATGGGTCAAATTATTATTAATACCATGGGCCAAATACCATATTTATAAAAAATGTATGGTAAATAAATAAATATAAAAATGGTATGAAGAGGTATGGTAAATAAATAATATATATCAAATATGATTAGAAATCAACATCTAATTATACTTGTGGCCTTTAGGGCGACTTTTTCGAAGTTTTCTAGGTGGAATTTTCCAGTCTAATTTCTCTAAAATGTGGCAGGAATTCATTGAAATCACAATAGAAGTGCCCTAGGGGTTTTTCAAGGTGTTGAATCCATATATACAGTCAAAAAACTAGTTTAAATAACACACATCAAAATTTCACTACAAATATTTCCATCAGAACACCAAAAACTCCAAAAAGTCACACTAAAGACAACTCTAGCAAGCTTATGGGCTAAATACCATGGACACAATTATTTTTAATACCAATCAAAAAACCATTATTAACCCTAATATTAATATTGAAATATTAATAATATTATTATTATTAAATCTAGTATTCCTATTAATATTATTAAATTTAATAACTTTGGATTAATACAATATTAAATTTGTTATATATATATATATATAGATATATATATATATATATATATATATATATATATATATATATATATATATATATATATGGGATGGAAGAACAAAAACATAGAGTGATAGAGGTGGAGAGATAAAGGGAGTGACAAGGGAGAGATAGAGATAAACAAGAGGAAAGGGGAGAGGACAAATGAATAGAGAGATAGGGAGAGGAGTTGATCCAGATTTAAACAGGAACACAACAAATTACATATATAACCATAAATATAGAGATGCAACAGAAATAACACTTCATTTCATTAATACAAATAGAATGGAAATAAGACTAGCTAGGGCGATGGTAGCTTATCTATGAGAAAAGATGTGGCAGCTACATGCCTCTTAACTGAGTTACAATGTGGCTTAAGGGCCTTTTTATTATTGAATAATAAGAGAAAACCCTAAATAACCAAAACCCTAACTCGAGGAGATGTAACACCAAGAGTTTATGGGCCCCGTTGGGTTTAGTTGGGTAGCCAACTTCCCAGGGTTGTAACTTGGTCATATTATCTCTATTTGACATGTATGATACCTCGTTGAAAAGATGTCTCTGAGGACTATAGCTATTGACGCAATTTTCCCAAAATTTGATGGATTTCATTTTTTCAAAAAAACGTCATTTAGGGCCTCAAAATGGCTCCAGAAGTTCAAGTCTCAAAAAATTGCCAAAAATAGTAAACTATGCTACAATTAAGGAAACTAAAGGTCCAAGTGGAATAGGTGGGTGGCCACTAATATCCACCTGGATTAGTCCTCCACCCTTAAGAAGAAATGGTCTCCATTGCATTGATTTTCTCCATGAGATGAGGAAACTTCTATTAAACTTGGTCCCTGGTGAGCCATTTGTCTTGGTGCAAGAGTTGGCCAACTTTGAAAACTCGATACAGTGGGATATTCTGCTAGTAAGTGTTCTTGATGTACGTGTCCATGATCCGATCAGTTGCATCTTATTCCATTCAGTCTGGATTTAACTGTATTGGTGTGAGTTGTTCTACAATGTCAGATGTGTCCACTAATGGTGGAAAGTACGGATAAAGGCCATCCACATTGAACACTGGGTGTAGGCGAAGGAATGGGGGAATGCTAAGCTCAAAAGAACTATCTCCCACAAGCTTGGTAATGGTGTATGACCCATATTGAAGCGGGTGAATCTTGGGGTGGGGCCCAACGAGGCGCTCTTCTTACAAATGTAGCCACACATTGTCGCCCACCTGGAACTTGTGCAACACTTGATGCTGATCATTCCACTACTTGTACTTAGCATTGTCTTTTTCCAATATGCCATGGAACTCTTGGCGAATGTGTTGAATGTGCTCAATGATGTTATTTTCCTTGTCGGCTTCGGACTAGACACGAGCCGAATTTACCTAAGTCGCTACAAATGGTATGATCACATCAATGGGACATAGTGGATAGAATCCCAAGCTCACCTAAAAATGTTTGTCGCCAGTCGAGCTATGGAGAGCTTGGTTATGGTTGTGCTAGACATAGGGGAGGCTCTCATTCCATGTGCGTGGATGATTTGAGTTGTACATGTGCAGAATGTCTACGATCATCCTGTTGACAAATTATGTCTGGCCATCAATCTTGGGATGGAAAGCTGTGGACTTAGTGTGCTTGCTGTCTAGCTTCGACCAAAGACTGGATCAAAATATACTGAGGAAATCGTTGTCCCCATCTAAGATGAAAGATTTTGGAATCCCAAAGTGTACCCACACTCGTTCATTCAAAGAAGAGTTTAACATTGGCTTATCCTGTGATATTCTTCTTGCACGCTGCCATAATGGCCATCTTCGAGAATTTGTATACGAACACAAAAACACAGTCATTTCCATGCTTAGTAGAAGGAAGGCCTGACATGTAATCCATGGAGATGGATTCCCAAGGTCGAATATGGATAGGTAGCAGAGTATAGAGACCTTTATTCTTGATGGTGAGTTTGGCAATGGAGCAGGCAGTGCAGGATCTAATGTACTTCCTAGCATGTTGTTGAAGCTTTGACCAATAGAAATACTTGTGCACTATTGCCACCATTTTCGCGACCCTGAAATCCCTAGTAGCCCAACTGTAGTTTGCTTCCCAAATCATCTTGGCATGCTCGCTTGATGGAACACAAAGGTCTCCCAGGTGGCATAACAAAGCATCCTAGAGGTGAAAATCTGAAACTTGCTAACCCTCCTGTTACACAGCATTTTGTCACTGCCCCTTTACTCCCCATTCCTTGATCCTGGAGGACCTCTACAGTGAACCCTACATGCTTTCCCTTCATGAAGAAACTCCCATTGTGTCCCTCATCATGAGAAGAACAATTACCTTTTGCACCATTTTATCCAGGTGGACATTGGTGGCCACCTGCCAAGTCCACTTGGAACCCCACCATTGTTTCTCTTAGCATTTTCAGTTTCCTTAATTGTAGCACAACTTACTATTTTTAGTAGTTTTTTGGGTCTTGAACTTCCAGAGCCATTTTGAGGCCCTAAACGACGTTTTTTGGGAAAATTGGGAGCAACATGGGTCCATGAATCGATGTTGCTATTCCCAGAGTTATAGTTCTTGGATAGATATTTCTAACGAGATATTGTGCATGTCAAACAGAGATCATATGCCAAGGTTACGACCCTGGGAAGTTGATGTACCAATTTACCCAAACAGGGCCCACAGTTTGGCGTTTCATCTTCTAGGGTTAGGTTTTTGGATGTTTAGGGTTTTCCATTGTTTCTCAACAATAAATAGGCCTTCAAGCCTCATTGTAAGACAGTTCAGAGGCATGTAGTCGGCACATCTCTTCTCATAGATAAGCTACCATCGCCCTAGCTAGTTTATATCCATTACCGTTTGTAAGCATATTTCAGTATTTTACATTAATGAAATGAAGTGTTATTTTCGCTGCATATCTGTGTTTATGGTTATCTCTGTAATTTGTTGCATTCCTGTTTAAATCCGGATCAATGGTATCAGAGTTGTCTGCCTTTTCTCTGTTTTTCTTTGCATGTCTCCAACGAGGTCGGATATAAGGAGTTAGGGTTTGAACTGGTCGAACCTTTGCAAGACCAGCATCACAAATATCGATGGCCTCCCACCTTCTATGGTGGATGAGAAGAAAAATGAGGGGGCAAGAGATCCTATCAAAATCTTGCTCGAAGAAGCCCTCGAGCGACAAAGGAATCCTATGATGGATAGCTTTGCCCAGATCCTTCAGCGGCCACCCATAAGCGACACATCGACCTCTAGCAGCTACTCTGGAAATGCCATGCCCTTTAAGGTACAAGTTAATTTTGAAATCCCCATATTCGAGGGTCAGATAGATGTAGATGCCATAGATAAATGGCTAAATCTCCTAGAGGGTTATTTTTCTGCTCATGAATTTTCGAGTCAGGAAAAGATTGCTTTCTCTCTTCTCAAAGCAGCCCCCCATGTCAAGGACTAGTGGGAAACCTACTGCGAGTAAAACGATGAAAATACCAGCTCACTATTTACATCCGCACCCACCAGGAATTCATTTCAGGATGCCATCAAGGAGTAGTACTACCCTGTCAAAAGCTATGAGGATCAATACATAAAGTGGACCACACTGCGGTAGGGAAAGGACCAAGACGTGCTGGAGTTTACCAATCTTTTCCATACCCTTCGCACAAAGTTGGGTATCAAGGATTTGGAATAGCATTTGGTACTAAAATACCGTGGCTGCGTGCACAAGTACATCCAAGAAGAAATATAATTCCTGAACATCTACTCACTCAGCACAACATATTGATATGCCGTCAAGGTCGAGAAAAAGTTTAAACAGAAGAAGCGAGACTTTGGATTTGCGAATCCGAAGCAAGGGAAAGGTGCCCATAAACCACAGAACAAAGGACAAAGCCAAGGTGGGGCAGCTCAAGACAACTCGCCAATGCTGCAAGCAAAGAACAACGTCACGAAGTCGAAAAAGGACACAAGAAAATGGTGTGAGTTCCATAAGATCTCCACTCAAAACACAAGCGAGTGTTAGGCCAAGCAGTCACTGGTGGTTGAGCTAAAGGTCTCAGAATCATATGCATGTTTTGGCTATGAGTCAGAACCCGATAAGGGGAATAACAAAGGGAAGCAGATTATCGATGCAGATCCCAACGCCACCATTGCCACCATGAAGATACAGAAGGAGGAACTCGAAGATCCAAAGGAGGAGGAGCATCTCTTCCACTCCCTGATGTGGGTAAACGGTGCCCTGCTATAGTTCATTGTCGATAGCGGGAGCCAAAACAACCTCATTTTGGTAGAGGTCATGAAGCGGTTGGGGCTATCGACAACTGCACATCCACAACCGTACACCGTTCGGTGGCTTCACCAAGGACGGGATCTTCGTGTGAGCGAGCAGTGCCACCTTTCATACAACATCAAGCCCTTCATAGATGAGGTATTGTGTGACATTGCTCCACTTGAAGTTTGTGATGTATTATTAGGACAACCATACTTGTGGAAGTGACATGTTGTGTATGAATCATGGCCCCATGTTGTTATTGTTACATTGGGAAATAAGCTGTACAGGATACCGGAGGTAGAACCACCTACCACCATCTCTTTGATTACTACAAAACAATGTAGTAAGCTCATTTCCAAAACCAGGAAATTTATTTTCCTGATGATACGCCCTCAAGGAAAGAAGAAGACGATGGCCACAACCTCCAAACATGGCCCCTCCACACGACAACTACAGATGGACAAGGTCGTGGAGGAGTACGAGGACATCTTCACCTCCCCCGTGGGGGTTCCTATGCACTGTTAGGTCAAGAACTCCATTGATCTGACCCTAGGTTCGCTGCTACCCAATGGACCAATCTATCAGTGCTCCATTATGGAGAATAATGAAATCAGGAGGTAGATTTAGGAGCTGCTGCAGAATGGTCACATCCGTCTGAATTCATCGCCTTGTGGGAGTCCGATCATGTTGGTACAGAAGAAGGATGGGACATGGAGACTCTTTATTGACTATCGGGTGTTGAACAAGATCACTATCTGTAATAGGTACCCGATCCTTCAGATTGATGACCTTATGGACCAACTAAAGGGGGAAAATTATTTCAGTAAGATCGATCTGAAGTCAGGATATCACCAGGTACCAATCGAATCCTCTAATCTATGGAAGGCTGCCTTCAAAGCCAAGGAGGGCCTTTTCGAATGGTTGGTTATGCCTTTCAGATTGAGGAATGCTCTTGAAACCTTCATGAGGCTAATGGATGACATCTTGTGGCCGTTCACCAACTCATTTGTAGTGGTATACTTGGATGACATTCTGATCTTCAGCCAAAGTTGGGAAGAGCACCTCCACCACATCTGACAGGTTCTCCAAACACTGCGGCAACACAAGCTAGGTGCCAATTTGGAGAAATGTACTTTTGGCATGACCCAAGTTCAATATCTAGGATACATTATTGATGAACAGGGGGTGCATGTGGATCCAGCCAAGATCCAAGTCATTCGGGATTGGCCATCTCCAACCACTCTGACAGAGCTCTACAGCTTTCTAGGTCTTGCCAACTTCTACCGCAGGTTCGTGTTGGGGTTTTCTCATATCACTTGGCCATTGAGTCAAGTCACCCAGGGAGGAGCGAAAGAAAAATTCTTTTGGTCTGAATCTCAACAGAAGGCATTCATAGAGTTGAAAGATCACCTTTGCATGACATCAATGCTTGCGTTACTATATTTGCAACAACCATTTAAGGTCAAGATAGTTGCCTTTGACTATGCGATTGGGGAAGTCCTTACTCAACAAGGGCATCTAGTGGCATATCATAGTGAGACACTTTTAGACACAGTTCAGAAGTATCCCACTTATGACAAAGAGATGTATTCTATTGTGCAAGCCTGCCGAGAATGGAAGCATTACATTTTGGGGAAGGAAACAATCATCCACACAGACCACCGACCTCTGCAGTTCATATGGACCCAAGGGAAATTGTTGAATGATTGACATCAGAAGTGGTCACATACCTGCAATAGGTCCATTTGAATATCAAGTATAAGAAGGGCAGCACCAATAATGTAGCAGATTGCCTTAGTCGACCACCGATCATGGCGTTAACCACTGTGATCAACTCCTATGGGCATGAGACTTTTGATTGGCCACTTCTCTACAAAAGCGACCCAGAATTCGGCCACACATACCAGACACTCTTGGAGGGTTGGCATATTCCATATTTTCACCTCTAGGATGCCCTGTTATGCCACCTGGGTAACCTTTGTGTTCCTTCAAGCGAGCGTGCCAAGATGATTTGGGAAGCACACTATAGTTGGTCTGCTGGGCATTTCGTGGTCGAGAAAACGGTGGCAATACTGCAAAATTATTTCTACTGGCCGAATCTTCGACAAGATGTTGGGAAGTACATCAGATCATGTACTTCCTACACCATTGCCAAACCAACCATCAAGAAGCAAAGCCTCTATACCCCATTGCCTACCCCTATTCGACCTTGGGAATCCATCTCCATGGATTACATGTCAGGCCTTCCTTCCACTAAGTATGGGAATGATTGTGTTTTTGTGGTTGTTGATAGGTTCTCAAAGATGGCCATTATGGCGGCCTACAAGAAGAATATCACAGCAGAAGCCACTGCTAAACTGTTCTCTGAATGAGTGTGAGTGCACTTTTGGATCCCACAGTCTATCATCTCAGATCGGGACAGTCAGTTCCTCGGTAAATTTTGGTCTAGTCTCTAGTCAATGCTGGACACCAAACTCAGTAAGTCCACAACCTTCCATCCTCAAATTGATGGACAAACAGAGGTTGTCAACAGGATGATTGTACACATTTTGCACATGTACAACTCAAAGCATCCACACACATGGGACGAGAGCTTCCCCTATGTTCAGCACAGCTACAACTGAGCTCTTCACAGTTTGATTGGCCACAGTCCTTTTTAGGTGGGCTTGGGATTCCAGCCACTATGCCCCATTGATTTGGCCATGCCACTTGTAGCTACTCACACAAATTCGACTCATGTCCAGTCTGAAATAGACAAGACAACTAGCTTCATTGAGCACATCCAACATATTCGCTAGCAGGTCCATGACATTATGGAGAAATCAAATGCCAAGTACAAGCAGTGACATGATCAACATCGAGTGCCACACAAGTTTTAGGTGGGCAACAAAGTATGGTTGCATTTGCAAAAGGAATGCCTTACTGGAGCCTATTGGAAACTGAGACCACTCCGATATGGTCCTTACACCATTACTAAGGCTGTGGGAGACAATGCATTTGAGCTCAGCATTCCCCCATTCCTTGGCTTGCACCTAGTGTTCAATGTGGACCGCCTTCGGCCATACTTCCCCATTACTAGACACATCCGACATTGTAGAACAATTCACACCCACAGAATTAAATCTAAACTGCATGGAACAAGTTGTAACTGATTGAATCATGGACACATAGATCAAGAACACTCACCAATAGAATATCCAACTGTATCGAGTTGTCAAAGTAGGCCAACTCCTTCACCAGGGCAAGTGGCTCACCAAGGACCAAGTTCAGTAGAAGTTTCCTCATCTCATGGAGGAACTCAATGTAATGGGGACCATTGCTTCCTAAGGGGGGAGGAATGATCCAGGTGGACATTGGTGGCCACCTGCCAAGTCCACTTGGATGCCCAACATCGTTTCTCTTAGAATTTTCAGTTTCCTTAATTGTAGCACAACTTACTATTTTTAGCAGTTTTTCAGGTACTGAACTTCCAGAGCTGTTTTGAGGCCCTAAACAACATTTTTTGGGCAAACTGGGAGCAACATGGGTCCATGGACTAATCTTTCTCTTCCCAAAGTTGTAGTTCTCGGATAGATCTTTCTAACGAGATATTATGCACGTCAAACGGAGATCATATGCCAAAGTTACGACCCCGGGAAGTTGATGTACCAATTTACCCAAACGGGGCCCACAGTTTGGCGTTTCATCTTCTAGGGTTAGGATTTTGGATGTTTAGGGTTTCCATTGTTTATCAACAATAAATAGGCCTTCGGACCTCATTGTAAGATAGTTCAGTGCATGTAGCCGCCACATCTCTTCTCAGAGATAAGCTACCACCGCCCTAGCTGGTTTATTTCCATTACTGTTTGTAAGCATATTTCAGTATTTTACATTAATGAAATGAAGTATTATTTCTGCTGCATATCTATGTTTATGGTTATCTCTGTAATTTGTTGCATTCTTGTTTAAATCTGGATCACCATTTCCCCAAAATCTTCTATTTTTCCCAATTTACAACATCGGTGCTAATGACCCTTGTCCTCCTCAAACCGATATGCAGGGACTAAAATTGTCCCTAGCACCGACCGGAGTGACTGAGCTTTGTTCCAGTCATGCTGGTCCTCTTATGGAAAGTTTTTTAAATAAGGAGCCAAAGCTTCCAGCTCTAGAAGCCTCATAACAGATGTCTGGTAAATGGTTTGGCCGGTTGGGGTCGAGGATGTCAGTTCAAGCTCCTTTCTTCTCTAAGGATGGAACTATCTCAAGAGATAAGACCTTCTCCCATGAGAAGGGGATCCATATCCCTTCCATTCATACTCTATAAATGTCCCTTTTTCCCAAGCACAAGCTAGTGTTAATATTGTTGTGCTAGTGCTAGTTATGTTTGGAGTAAATAACAGGCTATTAGGCTATGAAGATATTATAGAGCTCATCAAGTCAACCATGAAATATGACACTTATTGGTATAGGAGCATAACACTGGCTCCATTTGGAGATGGCTTTTCTAGGTGGAAAGTCAAGAACAACAGGTCAGATGGCCTTCTAAATGACTTTGATTGTTCTTTTAAATCTCCTTCTGCTGGTTACTTTATTGTATGTATGAATATAACACTTGTGAAGCTTAGTGCCTTCTCTTCGGGCTTCAACTCCAACAAGTTATTATCCAATCCAAACTGTGACATTACCAAGGATATAGTATTTACATGTTAAAATAAGAATACATTAAAAAGTTGTATCAAAGTAATGTTTCATCATCTGACCATTAACTAACCCTTCTTCTGTTTCTGTACCATCCAAGTTCTTCATAAAGTAAGTATTATTCCCTTGCAAAGCCTGGATAATAAAAGGTCCTTTCCATAGGAAGTCAGACTTCCCAAGTTTTCCCTTATCCTCTCTCCTGGAATCCCATCTTAAAACTTTGTCTCCAAGGTAGAAATCTTCTTCCTTAGTTCTTTTATCAAATACTTTCTTAAGTTTCTCTTGTAATACTTGGGTTCTCTAGTCTACTGCAAATGGATGGTTTGGTTAATCCTCCTTTGAATATCATTAGGTTCCACCTGAGCTTCTTGAAGTAATTTCATTACAGGAACTCCTAAAGATGAAGGAAATATAGTCTCCATGCCATAGACTAATTCATAAGGACTTGTTCTAATAGATTTCTTGGTGGTGAGTCTGTCTACCAATAGTGCATTAGTAAGTTTCTTGTGCCAATTTTTCTTGTTCTCTTCCAATAATTTCTTAATAATATTAATTAGGCTTTTGTTGGAGGACTCAGCTAGACCATTACCTTGCAGGTAATAGGCTGTGGAATGGCCCAACGTGATATGGTATTTGTTACAGAAACTTATCATTTTCTAGGAATTGAAGGTAGCAGCATTATCAGTTATGATCTTTTCAGGACAGCCAAATCTAGACAATATGTTAGTTTCTAGGAATCCTATAATCACCGTGTCATTGGCTTGTCTGGAAGGAATGGTTTCTATCCATTTGGTAAAATAGTCTATGGCAGTGAGAATTCATTTGTGTTGACCAGAGGAGGGAGGATGGATTTCTCCAATGAAGTCTAGGCCCCATTGTTAGAAGGGTTTTCAGTGGAAATTTGCCTCAAAGGTAAAGGTAATAATTTTCTCTTGCCTTAAAAAATTTGAAATTTATGGCAAGTAGTGACAAATTTCTTTACATCAGTGAACAAGGTTGGCCAATAAAATCCGGCCCTTAGGATTTTGTCTACAGTTGATTTTCAATAAAGGTGTCCACCACAGTCTCTTGCATGAAATTCTTTAAAAACCTTGTCATCTTCTTCTTTTACTAAACAATTCAATAAAATACCTTCATGATTTTTCCAAAAGAGAGCATTATCTAAAATACAAAATTTTAAAGCTTTCATCTTTAAAAACCTTTTCTTTGTTCTCGATAACCCTGGAGGAGCCTGCAGGTTTAATAGTACATAAATTATATCAGCATACCAATGTGAATCTAAGAAGGCCTAGCTGATTTGTGGAGTTGCCATCTCCTGTTCATTATTCAGTTCATTAATGTCTCGGGCTTGACAATTTGTTTCAGTCATGAGCTTGGCCAATCCCTGTGCTTTTATAAGCTTTGTAGGTTTTATTTCAATATCATACTCCAATATAGTAGCAATACATTTACCTCGTTTTCCTTCAATTTCATCCTTGGTTAAGATATTTTTGACAACAACATTTGCTACATAGGCTATTACATGGGAGTACAGTATGTAGACTCTAAAGTCTTTAATAGCTTTCACAAGTGTAAAAGATTGTTTTTCCATGATTTTGTATTTTAGTGGTGCATCCCTAAGTGCTTTACTAAAAAGGGCTATGGGTCTTTCACATCCTTGATCATCCTTTTGTAGTAAAACAACTGCTATGGTGTGTTCTGATGCAAATGAAAATATTATGAAATCTCTATCAAACTTCGGATTTGTCAGGACCGGTGTTCTAGTCAAAGCCATTTTAATTTCTTCAAAGGCTTGCTTGGCTTCAACTATCCATTTAATACTTTCATCCTTTCTCAACATATTATTAAGCAATCTAATCAATTCAGCTAAATTAGATATGAATCTTCTCAAAAAATTAATCTTTCCTAGGAAAGCTTGAAGTTCTTTGACATTTCTAGGGTGGGGTATTTGCAGAATAGCTTCTATTCTATCAGGATCAATTCTGATTCCATATTTGGAGATGATATGGCCCAAGAGTTTGCCTTCCTCTAGACCAAACAAGGACTTTTTAGGATTTAAAGAAATACCATGTTTTCTGCATTTTCAAAATACTTGTTTTAGATGATCCAAATGTTGCTGATCTGATTTAGAAAAAACAGTCAATTCATCTAGATATATAACCAAGAAATCATGAATTTCTTTTGCAAATGCTATTTCCATTTCTCTTTGGAAGGTTTCTCCTGCATTTTTAAGTCCAAATGGCATTTTGACATATTTGAATGTACCCCATGGTGTTGTAAAAGCAGTTTTTTCCTGGTCATTAGGATGAACTAGAATCTGGTTATAGCATGAGAACCCATCCAAAAGTGAAAGCCTAGAAGCACCTACTACCCTTCGTAAAATATGATCCATATTAGGTAAAGGGTAATTGTCCTTCAAAGAAACTTTATTTACATTTCTTAAATCAACACATAATCTGATTTCTCCAGTTTTCTTCCTAGTAGGTACTAAATTAGACATCCACTCTGAAAACCTGATAGGATCAATTATCCCTGCTTTGTACATTCGCTTGATTTCCTTTTCAATTAAGGGAAGTAGTACAGGGTTAATTCTTCTGAGCTTTTGTTTTAATGGTTTTTTATTTTCTTCCAAAGGTATTGTATGTTGAATTATAGAGGTGTCATATGATTTCAGGTCTTCATAGCTCCAGGCAAAAACATCCTAGAATTCTCTCATTAGTTCAACATATTTGAGTTTTTGGTCAGGGGCCAAAGATTTAGATAATTTTACCACTTTTGGATTTTCCCCAGTTCCCAAGTTATAGTCTTCAATGTCTGCTTTTAAGGGTTCCATCTTAGGTTTCTTTGGAATATCATTGAAATCAAAGAGATCTTCCAAAGGAGATAATTCTTTAGGCAAATGATTGTCTTTTAAATTGATAACTTCATATTATCCTTCAATAATTTCATCAATTTCCATTTCTTTAAGATCCTGCATTTCTTTGTTGGTAGCTTTTGTTTGGTGAAGCATTCAAGTTGCACTTTCTGCTTAAATGTTTGTCTCTATCTAATTTGTTTGATCAACCTCACTAACTCTATCTACATCTATATTAATACTAGAAAATTCTTCCTCTAGGGTTAAGAAATTGTTAATCTGCCTATCACTGTCAAACACTTGCCAGTTTTTCAAATTTTCAAGTATGGGTGGTCTGTGTCTAATCTCAGCCGTGAATTGATGATTGGGTTCAAATGGTAATTTACAAGTGCTGGCAAATGTTGCCAGACTACGAGCTTGCAAGTTATGTTTTCTTGGGATTTTAGCAAGATGAGTTTCTAGAAATGTATTGAGAATCTCTATCACTATTCCTCTGTAATATCTTAATCTGGGATCATTTGTTAGAAATTTCCCTTTGCTCTGTTGAATTATCATATGAGAATCTCCTAAGACAGATACCCTAATTACCTCTAATCATTTAACAAGTTTAAGACCTAGCAACAAAGCTTCATATTCTACCATATTATTGGTTCATCTAAAGTTTAATCTATGGGCATGGCCTTCAGCATGATCATTTTCAAGATTGTGCACCCAAACTCCTGCTCCTGCTCCAAATTTGTTAACTAAGCCATAAAATTCTAAGTGCCAAATAATTTCATGTTCATAATTGGTATTAGGAGTCTCAGGAATCTGTTTGATAGGGAGATCTAGTTTTTTAGTTTCTTCTGGTTTCTCTTGGGTATTTGATGTATCGTTGTTCTCACAAATTTCATGGATTTGAACACTAGACTTTTCATTTGTAATTTCTTCTGGTTCAACTGCTAAAACTTTTACTTCAGTTGAAGGATCAATTTCAACATTGTAAAAAATGAAAGAATCCATATCAGAGTGTACTGAGTAGATAGAGAAATTTTGGGTTTCTCCTGACTACTTACCACATATTTCATTAAGGTTTCTCTGTATAGTTTCTTGGGCTTACCAAACACTGAAATCATAGCATAAGACATGTCTAATTGTAGAGATCCTTAGATCTTTGCACCCCAAGATCTGGATAATAGCATGCCATACTTTGGTGGAATATCTGCTACTACTATATCCATTAAGATTGTTTTGGCAGGGTATTGAACTAGCAATACACACTAGTCTTTGATTAACCCTAAACATCTAACGTGAATTGAATCAAAAGAAAACAGGTCTTTGTATGGCCTGGTGATGTCTAGGTCTAATTTCTCCATTACATATTTAGGCATTAAGTTATGAGATGCACCAGAATCAAACATGGCATTATGAAGTATTTTATCATGTATGTTCAAACTTACATGGAAAGGAGGGACTCCTCCATCTACTATTTTTCCATTTACTTCAGGGCCAAAAATTAATTCAGGCTGATCATCAAAAACATTTACTGAATCTTCATTCACATAAATTTTGAGTGATCTATTGATTTGGCTTCTGTAGACATCATGTTTAGCTAATTCAGACAATGGAATAACTATTTTTAATTTTCCTACTTCAGCCTCAAGATTAAAAGGTTTTTTAGTCTGAGTTCTTGTATTTCGAACAGTTGGATTCTCTTTTTCTTCTGTATTCCCTGTGTTTCTCTTCTTTTCAGGAGTGGGGCTATGAGTTGAAGTTGTTTCCAAATCAATTTCTGGAGGCTCTTCCACATTTCCTTTAGAAATGGAAAGTTTTTTGTTATTCGGTTGATTATCGGATACATCTTCAATAATTGGGTTAGCAGGGTTAGGGTCTGTTCTGGATAGAATATGTATAGGGGTGGTATTGGTCTTTCCTTTGTTGGGTTGTTTTGTATCTTTTTGTCTGTTGGTTTCAGGGACATCAATTTTTCTACTCCTCAAGTTATATTGTTTATGGATTTCATAAATGGTTGTATCATATCCCTCCCTAAAGTCAAATGATTCAACTGACTGAGTTTGGAATTGTTTAAGAACGTGAGCTTCTTGATCCTCTTAGGTCAAGAAAACTTGTTATTCATTATTGAGTCCCATGAAATTGATTTGGGTATCTTCTGTTGGTTCATCAGAAGTCGAGGCTTCAACATAATTTTCTTGGAATGGGGGCCTAATATTTTGGTCAGGCCTAGTCTTTCCAGTGTTCTGGTTTTGGTTTTTCCTTAAATTTGGATTTCTCCCAGTATTGTTTGGTTGACCATCCGAAGGGGATTTCCTCTCGATTGTTTCTACTCTATCTTCTAGCCTATCCATTCCTTTAATAATAGCATCCAATTTCTGTTCCAAGGTTGAAGGTTCTTCTTTTAAAGGTATTCTCCTTTCAGCTTTGGCTTTAGCTCATTTGGATATCAGGTCGGCTTCAACACTCACAGCTATACTTTGCATATCTTCTAAGGTTCGAGGAGCTCTTTCCCTAAGTTAGTATGCCATATCAAAATCAAATCCATCAGGGAATTTGATCAATGCCAAATCTGCAGGAGGTTTGAGATTTTGAGGAATAACATTGTAAACATTATTGAACCTAGTGCAGTAATCTTGAATAGTTTCTTGTGTACCTCTTTTCAGGTTTTCATATTTTGACAAAATATGGAGAGGATCTTTTTTCTTTTCCCATCTATTCAAGAATTTCTGATAAAGAGCTTGTAGGTCATTAATATTGTTTGTAGGGAGGGATCTAAACCAAGTCCTAACATCCCCAGTCAAACTTTGAACAAATACCCTCATTCTAACATCATCAGCATCAACCTCATATATTTCAAAATAGTCGGTCATTTTTTTGGTATGTTGTTGAGTTGTGTAGTTGCTAGTGCCATCAAATTGGGTGATTTTACTCTGATAGTCTTGGGGCATAGCACCCAAGTTGGTAGGTAAGTGCAGAGGAGTGTATCCATTTGCAATTGCAATAGATTGGGTTGAAACAACAGCTAAGGTTGGTCTTGGAGTGGTGGATGGAGGGGTAGAAGGGGTGGTTTGAGGTTGGGAAGTATGAAGTGCTGATGATGAACTTGGAGAGGCTGTAGTGATCATAGAAAGTTTTGGTATTTGTTCAGAGGTAAGCTCAGATTGAATGGAGTTCTGCAAATGTCTGTCAATATGTGAAGTGACAACCTCAAGTTGTAAGTTTTGAATAAATATGGAGTCATGAAATGTGTGGGCTAACCCAGAGTCCAAATAGGTTACAAATAAAGAGGTTTCAAAAAACTCATCAAAGGGTTTATCCTCAAGGTAAATCCACTTCACAGGACAGGATCTTGATCTGTATAGAGGCTGAGAACTAGCAGAACTTTCTTGTCTCTCTTGTCTCCTAAGAATCCTAGGAATCAAATTAGGATTTTCAAACACAGGTGGTGGATTTGGATCAGGATTAGATCTCATGTAATGAATCCTTTCTGAAGCTAGGTTCCTAGGTATATTTTTGGTTTTTTCTCTAAATGGGTTTGACAATACAACTTCAACAGTTTCTTTAAGAGGCTTTAGATATGGATTTTGAACTTTCTTAAAGACTTATTTGGTAAGAGGAACTAATATGGTATTTGAAACCAGATGTTTAATCTATAAACTAGACAGGCTGAAGCAGCATTCATTTATTTCTGTAATTGCAAAGCAAGAGAATTTCAAAGGCTACCTGGCTAACTTCAGGCTCCGTCTGAAGTGGCCCACATACCTGTAATAGTTCCATTTGAATATCAAGTACAAGAAGGGAAACACCAATAATGTTGTAGACTGCCTCAGCCGACCACTAATAATGGTGTTAACCACCTTACTCAACTCTTGTGGGCACGAGACTTCTGATTGGCCACTTCTCTAAAAAAGCGATCCAAAATTTGGCTACACATACCATACGCTCTTGGAGGGTCAACAAGTTTCATATTTTCACCTCGAGGATGCTCTATTATGCCACCTACGACACCTTTCTGTTCCTTCAAGTGAGTGTGCCAAGATGATTTGGGAAGCACACTATAGTCAGGATGTTAGGCATTTCGCGGTCGAGAAAACAGTGGTAGTACTGCAGAAGTATTTCTATTGGTCGAAGCTTCGACAACATGTCAGGAAGTATATCAGATCCTGCACTTCCTGTACCATTTCCAAACTAACCATCAAGAAAAAGGTCCCTATACTCTGCTACCTGCCCATAGTTGACCTTGGGAATCCATCTCCATGGATTACATGTTGGTCCTTCCTTCTACTAAGCATAGCAATGACTACGATTTTTTGGTCATCGATAGTTTCTCAAAGATGGCCATTATGGCAGCCTACAAGAAGAATATCACAACAAAAGCCACTGTTAAACTCTTCTTTGAACAAACGAGTGTCGGTATACTTTGGGATTCCACATTCTATCATCTCAGATCAAGAAAATAGGTTCCTCAGTATATTTTGGTTCAGTCTTTGGTCGATGCTAAACACCAAGTTCATTAGTTCCATAGCTCTCCATCCCCAAACTGATGGCCAAACAGAGGTCATCAACAGAATGATCGTACACATTCTACACATGTACAACTCAAAGCATCCACACACATGGGATGAGAGCCTCCGCTATGTCTAGCACAACTATAATTTGGCTCTCCACAGCTCGATTGGCCACAGGGCTTGGGATTCCAGCCACTATCTCCCATTGATGTGGCCATACCATTTGCAGCAACTCAGGAAAATTCATATCATGTCTAGTCCAAAGTCGACAAGGAAAATAACTTCATTGAGCACGTTCAACATATCTGCCAAGAGTTCCATGACATATTCAACAAATCCAATGCTAAGTACAAGCAGTGGAATGATCAGCGTCGAGTGCCACACAAGTTCCAGGTGGCGCAACAAAGTTTGGCCACATTTGGAGAAGTAGTACATTGTTGGCCCCACCCAAAGATTCACCCACTTCAATATGGGTCATACACCATCACCAAGGCTGTGGGAGATAATTCTTTTGAGCTTAGCATTCCCCCATTCCTTGGCTTGCACCCATTGTTCAATGTGGATTGCCTTCTACCATACTTTCCACCATTACTGAACACATCTGACATTGTAGAACAACTCGCACCAACAGAGTTAAATCTAGGCTAAATGGAATAAGCTGCAACTGATCGAATCATGAACACGTAGATAAAGAACATTCACGAGAAGAATATCCCACTATATCGAGTTGTTAAAGCCGGTCAACTCCTACACCAAGACAAATGGCTCACCAGGGACCAAGTTCAACAGAAGTTTCCTCATCTCATGGAGGAACTCAACACAATAGAGACCATTTCTTCTTAAGGTGGCCACCCACCTATTCCACTTGGACCTTCACCATTGTTCTTTCAATTTTTTTTAATTGTAGCACAGTTTACTATTTTGGAAAATTTTCGGGATTTGAACTTGTGTAGCCATTTTGAGGCCCTAAATTACATTTTTTTGGAAAAATGAAATCCGACAAATTATAAGGAAATTGGGTCAATAGTTGTAGTCCTCAAAGAGATTTTTTCAACGAGGTATCATACACATCAAACTTAAATAATATGACCAAGTTACGACCCAAGGAATTTGGCTGCCCAACTAACCCCAACGATGCCCATAAGCTCTTGGTGTTACATCTCCTTGAGTTAGGGTTTTGGTTGTTTAGGGTTTTCTCTTATTGTTGAATAATAAAAGGTACTTAAGCTTCATTGTAACTCAGTTAAGAGGCATTTAGACGCCACCTCTCTTTTCAGAGATAAGCTACCATTTCCTGAGGTAGTCTTATTTCCATTCTATTTGTAAGAATATCTGAGTATTTGATATTAATGAAATGAAGTGTTATTTCTATTGCATCTCTATATTTGTGGTTATATCTGTAATTTATTGTGTTCCTATTTAAATCCGGATCAACTCCTCTCCCTATCTCTCTCTTCATTTGTCCTCTTCCCTTTCTTTTTGTTTATCTCTATCTATCCCTTATCACTCCCTCTATCTCTCCACCTCTCTCACTCTATGTCTTTGTTCTTCCATTCTATATATATATATACACACACACACACAACAAATTTAATATTGTAATAATCCAACGTTATTAAATTTAATAATATTAGATTTAATAATAATAATAATAATAATATCAATATTTTAATATTAATATTAGGGTTAATAATGTTTTTTTGATTGGTATTAAAAATAATTGTGTCCAGGGTATTTAGCCCATAAGCTTGCTAGAGTTGTCTTTAGTGCAACTTTTTGGAGTTTCCTATGTCCCAATCCCACGGAAAAAATTATGGTGAAATTTTGATTTGTGTTATTTAAACTAGTTCTTTAACTGTATATATGGATTCAACACCTTGCATAACCCCTAGGGCACTTCTATTGTGCACGGGTTACCCATCAAACTTGTGATTTCATTGAATTGCTGCTAGATTTTGGAGAAATTAGACCAGAAATTTCCACCTGAAAAACTTCTAAAAAGTAGCACTAAAGACCACAAGTATAATTAGATGTTGATTTCTAATCATATTTGATATATCTTATTTATTTACCATACCTCTTTATACCTTTTTTATATTTATTTATTTACCATACATCTTTTATAAATATGGTATTTGACCCATGGTATTAATAATAATTTGATCCATGGTATTTGGCCCCTAAGCTTCACCTAAATAAAAGCTCTTTGTTGATTTTTTGTAAATATTAAATGAGGTTTATGGAATAAATATAAAAAAAAAAATATTATTTCTTTACCATACCTCTAATTTATTTATATTTTTATTTATTTACTAAAAAAATATTTTATTTATTTACATATTTCTAATTTATTATAATTATATTTACCTATTTTAATATTTATTATGTTATAATAAATTAATTAAATATTTTTAAATAAAAAATTTTTAAATAATTTTTAATATTAAAAATTATATGTTAACCGTTTAAATTTTTACTTTGAAATTTACCCTACCCCATACTAAAAGTAGAAGACGTCTAGCACCACAATTTAAACTATCGCTCAATGTAGCACCATGCTTCGGGCCTATCTATCACTATATTGTCAATTTGATTAATTAAGACCAAATCAACCACTCATCTTTGGCCAGATCGATCAATCACTATAATTGATCAACTAATTAACACAATTAATTAATGACCAGACCCATCCATTACATCAGTCAATATAATTGTGAATGTGTTCGCATTGCGCAGAGGTCGATTCGACATTTCTTAGACCGATCACAACAATACATTGTGCATTTACCATGGTCGAATACGAAACTCAGGAAATTTAAAGAATCCATGTAACGTAAGTTTTATGGAAACTAGTATTAGACATATATAAATATGATAGTAGAAGCTCTTCCCACACTAAGTCGGGTGTGCAGAAGGTGGAGAATGGAATCTCCGAAGTCCATCAAAGACCTAACCCTTGTTCTGTGTTTATCTCTTGTTTTTCTACTTTCGTATGTAGAAGTTAGAAGATCAGGACCCATTTTCACAGCAGACTTTTGGTCTGCATCAGACACTAACACTACTTTGGTAAGTTCAGATATGAAATTGATGCCTATTAATGATTTAATATTTTTTATCCTGGGAATGAGCATGAGCTTCAATCTATATGCCAATTTGTAAGGTAGATTTTGATTTTCTAAAGATTCATTAGTCAGATTTCTGTAACAAGTCACTAGGTTGTTTTGCTTGCTTGAGTGCAGAAGCCAGTGGAACGACCTCTGCTCAACAGTGATGCAGACGAGCTGGAGATTGCTCTGGCGAAGGCTTCGATGCCCAACAAAACGCTGATCATGACAACAGCGAACAAAGCATGGATGCAGCCCAACGGCCTCATAGACTTGTTACTGGAGAGCTTTCGCATTGGCGAGGGAACAGAAGGCCTTCTGGACTATCTCCTCATCGTTGCGTTAGATGAGAAGGCCTTCAACCGCTGCAAGGAAATACATCCCCATTGCTATGATTTAAGGACAGAAGGGGTTGATTTTACAGGCGAGAAATCTTTCATGACTGAGGATTACTTGAAGATCACTCGGAGAAAAATAGAATTCTTGATGGATGTGGTAGAGCATGGATTCAGTTTCGTCTTCACTGTAAGTTTTCTTCTCTAGTTCTTTTTTACAACTTGACATTCCTTAGCAGACGCTCATAATAATTGGGTTGGATTAGGTTATAATGGATTTTAATGTTGGTGTATGATATTGATTGATCGATAGAGTGCAGATTTTTAGAATATTTTAGAATCTGATTGTTCTGGGTTCTTAGGCCGGATTTATGTCGGGTCTACAATTTGTAATAAACATAAACAACAGCAGCAAATGCTATATATTATGATTACATCTTATAGCTTAATTATGATAAAAAGATAAAAATTAAGAACAACTAGAGGCATGACTTAGGGGATGTGATAATATATATTTGATTATTGTAAAGATAAAATCTTAAAACAACTAGACTTCACCAAAATACTGATAGATGCCTGGAAACAATGATCAGGGTTGATCCATCTTCCAATTGCAGTTTAGATGTGCCAAAATCAAGGAGGGAGATTGCTGCATTTTATTTGTTCTTTAGGTTACTTCCACTTTAAAATGGGGATCAGAAATTGAGATCAGTGATTTTGGGTATCTTTCTTGATTATAAATTCATTCAGTGCATCCTATTGGTATGGAGTATTATCTTTGCCATCTATGTAATCTCTGGTAGGAAAGTTGGGCACAAGTGATTACTATTATTTACAAATAATAAGTAAATATGTACAGTTTTACTATTATGTCTATTGCAGTTTGGGATAATAGTGTACTGAATCTCCAATCAACATAAAAGTGGACATAACCTGAACTTGTGTCTATTACAGATTCAGCTAACGGTGCACTGAATTTATAATGCACATAAGAATACCCATCTTTACTGGGTAAGATATTGTTACATAAGAATCAGTATAAGGATTCTGGGGCATGGGGCATGATATTGTTACATAAGAATCTATATAAGGATTCCCAACTTTCCTGGGCATGATAATGTTCTTGATCTTCTATATAAGTAGCCATTGTTAATTGTAGATTTAAGGAATATCTTAGAATTTAATGATTACGAAAGATCTTCCAAAATATTTCCATAATTTACAAGATACAAATTGCAACATCCAGCTAGAATGCCAAGATGTAACATCTGGTTAGCATATTAAATTTGGTTGTAATTAGTATATTAAATTCTGCTGCCTTAAATTTACATATAATCAACATTTTTATAAATTTTAAATAATATTGTGCAGGATGCAGATGTGCTATGGTTCCGAAGTCCATTCAGAAGGTTCTCAAGTGAGGCAGATTTCCAAATCTCCTGTGATAAATGCGACTATGGTGCTACAGATGTGAGAAACTCACCAAATACAGGTTTTACATTTGTTCGTTCCAATCAGCGAACAATCAAGCTTTACAGTTTATGGTACAACTCCACCCAGCGCTACCCTGGGAAACATGATCAAGATGTGTTCAACGAGATAAAGTTCTTAAAAGAGTTTAACGAGATCGTTAATCTATTGTTTCTTGATGCAGCATACTTTAGTGGGTTCTGTGACACAAGAGCCACGTTAGAATACGTGTGCACTATGCATGCTAATTGTTGTATAGGTTTAAAAGCCAAGACTCACGACGTGAGAGCAACTCGTGAAGAGTGGATGTTATTTAGATTAGATGTTGCAAGAAGAAGTGAGATGCACTGGAGGTCTCGAGATGAATGCAGAGCGTCTTTGTAAGGGAAAATCATGTTATGTTCTTCATATAAAAATCTAGTTTCTTCATCGTTCTTTCATATTCATGGCAAGATCCTTGTAAGTTGATTTCGAAGCAATTGTCATGCACTCTTATTCCTTCGCTAAGCAAATTCATGTGTTTCAAAAAAATTAAAGAAATCATCGATCAAAATCCTGTGGCTAAGTGTAGTTCATAGAAGATTCTCAACATACTAGACATTTTCAAATATGGCCAAGTAAAATATGCAATCAAGCATTTGAAAATTTTCCTTAGATGCATAAATATGGTTATTGATGCTTAATTTATGGTTTCATGAGGTCTTGTTTTCTTTGTATCACACCAGAGATAATTGTAGGTAAAAATTTATCAAGGAAATTAAACACCAAAAATTAGGAACTTACCAGAATTTTAATGAGGGCATCAAGGTTATCCATTCATATATAGTGCAATTCAGCCTACACCTGTAGGCTAAAGGAAAACGAGCCAAATGAAGCTTTGTTTAATTGAGTGAAACCTTGAACAACTTTGAATCACGAGCCAAATGAAGCTTTGTTTAATTGAGTGAAACCTTGAACAACTTTGAATCAAAGCAATATGAGATGATGCTCAACTCTGTGTTATATGAGATGATGCCCATATCTGTGTTATATTGTTCTTGATTAGGCACCAAATCACCTTGTTTCTTCCACACAATACTTCACATTATGGTCCTCTAGAACTCCAAGTAGAATTCATGGCTCATTGTAGAAATGCGTGTGAGATTTTTGCTACTTACACAAGGTTACACTGCTTATGCAGGGTTTAGCTACCTATGTAAAGTTACGAGGGTGGACTAATTGTGATGGGGTGGCCCCATGGGATCCGGCATGTAAGATGTGCTTGGTGTAGGCTTGATTTGGAGCGGAATTGAGTGGGGATTGCCTATTGTGGGTGGAGTTGGAGTGGCATGGAGTAGGGTTTTATAGGCCAATGGTGGTGGCCTGTGTGAGAAGTGATGGCTAGACTTGGAATTCGGTGGCCTTGATGTGCAATGGTTTGGTTTTGATTTTTTATATTTAATTTTTCTAGGAATATTATTTTAATTTAATATAATGGTAAATTGACATCATAATAATAATAATAAATTTCTTTAAATTTAATTAAATTTAATCAAAAAAATTTTAAATCTAAAAACTAGTTCCAATGCTTGGAACATTCTTATGTTCAATGTAGGGAAAATCATGTTGGATAAGGTCACTCCCATGATATTCTCTCTAAGGATAAGGGTGTCAAGTCACAAAGGAAATAAATGCAAGGCTTGTACTTTAGAGAATGCATAGGGGTTAAATTATAAGAGAGCAAACTAGAGTTGGCATTAGGCTCAAAAGTGCAAATGGTCGAATGCAATGCAATAATATGAATTAAGATTTCAGAGTCTTTGAGGTATAGGTCAATATAAGAGCAAGGAAGAAGTATGCCAGTTTAATGAGAATTCATGATAGGACTAAAGAGGACTCCCTAGCCTATGAAGAAAACTTTAGCATGGGTGCCAAGTGACAAGAAGGTACTAGCTAGAGCATGCATGATAAGGTAGGATCTACCACACAAATTATGACACTTCTAAACCATGAGAAGGTTCTATGTCACAGTTTGATGGGATCCATCCTAAGGCCAAAATGAATAGGAAACTAATAATGCACAATGCAAGGCAGTGAACCCAACCTATATGCTAGTTTTGAGATCCAATACCTGTCATAGTGGATCAACATGAACATACCAAAGCAAGATGGCTTCGAAGTCTTGTAGACATAATTATAAACACTATGCTAGAAGTTAATACATCTAATATATAAACATATGATAAAATCTTGTGTTGTATAATACAAAAATTGAAAGCTCATACGTTATATGTACAATATGGTACATGGGACCACACAGCCTTGTGGCTTGCAATTCTCTAGGATAAGCTCCTTATAAGTCTTAGTTCAAAGACTCCTTTGACATAGAAAACACACAGTCTCTAGTTTTGGAAGAAAGTATAATCAATCAACCATGGTCATGGCTTCAAGGTAATCATACTATGAAAGCAATTTAACCTCCAACAAATCATGAGAACTAGAAGGATCAACAAGGGGAAGCAAAGGCTCCCATGCCCCATTAGGGAAATTTCTCTGGCTTCAAGGTAATCATACTATGAAAGAAATTTAACCTCCAAGAAATCATGAGAACTAGAAGGATCAACAAGGGGAAGCAAAGGCTCCCATGCCCCCATTAGGGAAATTGCTCTATCAACTACTCCTACCAAGTCCTACGAAATAAAACACGAGTTCAAATGACCCTTCTCATAAGAAATTAAACTTTGAGGATATATGATGCCACATAATTCATTCATGGTGCAGTAGAGTGTACTCAGACACTAGGAACATAAGAAGGGGTATTTTGAGTTAAAGTCAAATTACTGTAGTGATTTTTAGATGCAAGTTGATGACTAGTGAAATTATTCCATTGTGAGGAAATTAGATCACTTGAAAGACCGTAGACACCAAACATTCATAACATAGACATAATCACACCAAAGGAGAATATTGAGAGTCCAAAGGGCCATTGAGTGCCACCACATCAACTAAGACAATCTTCATGATTACCATGCTTGATAGATTCATCATTACCCTAAGGAAGTGGAGCACAAGGATATGCATGAGTGTTTCGATAGGAGTGCTTCATTCAACACCTCCTATATCTAGTATGCACTATATTTCCTAGAATTTTTTTTTAGGATTTTAAAAGTAGTCTTTTATTATTTTCTACGATTTCATAATATGAAAAAGAAAAAGAAAACATTATAAAAAGAGGGGATGGGAAAGAGTTCCTTTCATCAATTTGGTAGTAGAGTTTCTTGGTGATGTGATATAAAAAAATCTTCCTCAACCATTGATTTTATTACAAAAATTTTGGACATAAAACCATAGATTCTAGATGGTATACAAGGAAACAAAATGTGTTGGATATCAACAATTCAAGAAGGCATAAGATTCCTAGGAATAAGAATACAAGAAATAGTAGTGGCTTTGTCAATAATGTTGCTAGACATAACAATATTTATACCCCATTCCTTTACCATTTCAAATGCTACAATTGTGGCATTTTTAGGCACAAGGAAGCAAGATACAGAAACAAGAACACATAGTATTCTTCATAGAACATGCATAAAAAAGAGGCAAATTGGCCTTTGAAGATGAAACTAAATAATAGTGTAGAAGAAAATGAGTTTGTCTCTAGTGCTCTGCATAGAGGCAACATGTTGGAAGGAGGTGAAAGGATTCAACATATGTATAATACTTCCCTCAAAGAAAATTAGAGAAGATTTAAAATACATGATCCTCCTATTCCTATAGCACACTTCTCTAAGATCATTAATTGCAATAGGAAAAAGTTGCATGCAATCAAGAGCAGCATCGTCCATGTTATTTCTCCATTGCACATCAAGCAAATAGGCAGCAAGAAGATATGGAGAAAAAAAGAAGAAAGCAAGGAGAAGTGTTTTCTAGCCTTGTGTAGGCAAGATAAAATCCGAAAGAAGGGTTAATGAAAAGCTGGAAGGAATGCCTCTATCAAGAATTTTCCATTGAAGATTTGAAAGGAAAAGGAGGAAAATGTGCCCAGGGGGAGTATATCCTTTGTTTCTCCTCATTGAAGGAAGAGACTAGCCTCAAGGGAGGCCAAATAAGTTAGATGCAAGTAACTAGAATGAATAATAGAAAAGCATTGTAGGAGTAAGGAAAATGTTGCCAAAATGTTTTAAGGGGGAGCATGCATCAATATTATATGCTGTGTTGTAAGAGGAATGTTTCAAGGAAAGCTAGTGTCTTTTCGATCGACTAGCCCTCTAGGATTGGCAGCTATCCTAGAAACAAACAATCAAAGAAATTTGGGATTTCTTCTATGTATGATAGATAAGAGAGAGGCAAAGGAACCAACCTGGATCTTCTACTTGACTCCTTGCTTGACCTCTCTCCCCCTTGACCAAGCTTGCAACTCCTCTCCTACTTATCCCGCTTAGAGACTATCTGTAGAAACAAAGTAACAAAACATCATCCTATTTAAATCCGGATCAACTCCTCTCCCTATCTCTCTCTTCATTTGTCCTCTTCCCTTTCTTTTGTTTATCTCTATCTATCCCTTATCACTCCCTCTATCTCTCCACCTCTCTCACTCTATGTCTTTGTTCTTCCATTCTATATATATATATATACACACACACACAACAAATTTAATATTGTAATA
>APFE031516125.1:217505-248158 GCA_000404065.3 Pinus taeda | reverse complement strand
AGAGTTGTCTTTAGTGCGACTTTTTGGAGTTTCCGATGTCCCAATCCCACGGAAAAAATTATGGTGAAATTTTGATTTGTGTTATTTAAACTAGTTCTTTAACTGTATATATGGATTCAACACCTTGCATAACCCCTAGGGCACTTCTATTGTGCACGGGTTACCCATCAAACTTGTGATTTCATTGAATTGCTGCTAGATTTTGGAGAAATTAGACCAGAAATTTCCACCTGAAAAACTTCTAAAAAGTAGCACTAAAGACCACAAGTATAATTAGATGTTGATTTCTAATCATATTTGATATATCTTATTTATTTACCATACCTCTTTATACCTTTTTTATATTTATTTATTTACCATACATCTTTTATAAATATGGTATTTGACCCATGGTATTAATAATAATTTGATCCATGGTATTTGGCCCCTAAGCTTCACCTAAATAAAAGCTCTTTGTTGATTTTTTGTAAATATTAAATGAGGTTTATGGAATAAATATAAAAAAAAAAATATTATTTCTTTACCATACCTCTAATTTATTTATATTTTTATTTATTTACTAAAAAAATATTTTATTTATTTACATATTTCTAATTTATTATAATTTTATTTATTTACCATATTTTTTTAAAATATATATTATGTATATATAATAATAATAAATTAATTATTTTTTAAATAAAAAATATATTAAATAATTTTAAATATTAAAATTATATGTTAACCGTTTAAATTTTTACTTTGAAATTTACCCTACCCCATACTAAAAGTAGAAGACGTCTAGCACCACAATTTAAACTATCGCTCAATGTAGCACCATGCTTCGGGCCTATCTATCACTATATTGTCAATTTGATTAATTAAGACCAAATCAACCACTCATCTTTGGCCAGATCGATCAATCACTATAATTGATCAACTAATTAACACAATTAATTAATGACCAGACCCATCCATTACATCAGTCAATATAATTGTGAATGTGTTCACATTGCGCAGAGGTCGATTGGACATTTCTTAGACCGATCACAACAATACCATGTGCATTTACCATGGTCGAATACCAAACTCAGGAAATTTAAAGAATCCATGTAACGTACGTTTTATGGAAACTAGCATTAGACATATATAAATATGATAGTAGAAGCTCTTCCCACACTAAGTCGGGTGTGCAGAAGGTGGAGAATGGAATCTCCGAAATCCATCAAAGACCTAACCCTTGTTCTGTGTTTATCTCTTGTTTTTCTGCTTTCGTATGTAGAAGTTAGAAGATCAGGACCCATTTTCACAGCAGACTTTTGGTCTGCATCAGACACTAACACTACTTTGGTAAGTTCAGATATGAAATTGATGCCTATTAATGATTTAATATTTTTTATCCTGGGAATGAGCATGAGCTTCAATCTATATGCCAATTTGTAAGATAGATTTTGATTTTCTAAAGATTCATTAGTCAGATTTTTGTAACAAGTCACTAGGTTGTTTTGCTGGCTTGAGTGCAGAAGCCAGTGGAACGCCCTCTGCTCGGCAGTGATGCAGACGAGCTGGAGATTGCTCTGGCGAAGGCTTCGATGCCCAACAAAACGCTGATCATGACAACAGCGAACAAAGCATGGATGCAGCCCAACGGCCTCATAGACTTGTTACTGGAGAGCTTTCGCATTGGCGAGGGAACAGAAGGCCTTCTGGACTATCTCCTCATCGTTGCGTTAGATGAGAAGGCCTTCAACCGCTGCAAGGAAATACATCCCCATTGCTATGATTTAAGGACAGAAGGGGTTGATTTTACAGGCGAGAAATCTTTCATGACTGAGGATTACTTGAAGATCACTCGGAGAAAAATAGAATTCTTGAAGGATGTGGTAGAGCATGGATTCAGTTTCGTCTTCACTGTAAGTTTTCTTCTCTAGTTCTTTTTTACAACTTGACATCCCTTAGCAGACGCTGATAATAATTGGGTTGGATTAGGTTATAATGGATTTTAATGTTGGTGTATGATATTGATTGATCGATAGAGTGTAGATTTTTAGAATATTTTAGAATCTGATTTTTAGAATGAATATTTTAGAATCTGATTGTTCTGGGTTCTTAGGCCGGATTTATGTCGGGTCTACAATTTGTAATAAACATAAACAACAGCAGATGCTATATATTAAGATTCCATCTTATAGCTTAATTATGATAAAAAGATAAAAACTAAGAACAACTAGAGGCATGAGTTAAGGGATGTGATAATATATATTTGATTATTGTAAAGAAGACAAAATCTTAAAACAACTAGACTTCACCAAAATACTGACAGATGCCTGGAAACCATGATCGGGGTTGATCCATCTTCCAATTGCAGTTTAGATGTGCCAAAATCAAGGAGGGAAATTGCTGCATTTTATTTGCTCTTTAGGTTACTTCCACTTTAAAATTGGGATTAGAAATTGAGATTAGTGATTTTGGGTATCTTTCTTGATTATAAATTCATTCAGCGCATCCTACTGGTATGGAGTATTATCTTTGCCATCTATGTAATCTCTGTTAGGAAAGTTGGGCACAAGTGATTATTATTATTTGCAAATAATAAGTAAATATGTACAGTTTTACTATTCTGTCTATTGCAGTTTGGGATAACAGTGTACTGAATCTCCAATCAACATAAAAGTGGACATAACCTGAACTTGTGTCTATCACAGATTCAGCTAACGGTGCACTGAATTTATAATGCACATAAGAATAGTCATCTTTACTGGGTATGATATTGTTACATAAGAATCAGTATAAGGATTCTGGGGCATGGGGCATGATATTGTTACATAAGAATCAATATAAGGATTCCCAACTTTCCTGGGCATGATAATGTTCTTGATCTTCTATATAAGTAGCCATTGTTAATTGTAGATTTAAGGAATATCTTAGAATTTAATGATTACGAAAAATCAAATAATTAACTTTAATCAGATTCCAAAATATTTCCATAATTTACAAGATACAAATTGCAACATCCAGCTAGAATGCCAAGTTGTAACATCTGGTTAGCATATTAAATTTGGTTGTAATTAGTATATTAAATTCTGCTGCCTTAAATTTACATATAACCAACATTTTTATAAATTTTAAATAATATTGTGCAGGATGCAGATGTGCTATGGTTCCGAAGTCCATTCAGAAGGTTCTCAAGTGAGGCAGATTTCCAAATCTCCTGTGATAAATGCGACTATGGTGCTACAGATGTGAGAAACTTACCCAATACAGGTTTTACATTTGTTCGTTCCAATCAGCGAACAATCAAGCTGTACAGTTTATGGTACAACTCCACCCAGCGCTACCCTGGGAAACATGATCAAGATGTGTTCAACGAGATAAAGTTCTTAAAAGAGTTTAACGAGATCGGGCTTAATCTATTGTTTCTTGATGCAGCATACTTTAGCGGGTTCTGTGACACAAGAGCCACGTTAGAATACGTGTGCACTATGCATGCTAATTGTTGTATAGGTTTAAAAGCCAAGACTCACGACCTGAGAGCAACTCGTGAAGAGTGGATGTTATTTAGATTAGATGTTGCAAGAAGAAGTGAGATGCACTGGAGGTCTCGAGATGAATGCAGAGCGTCTTTATAAGGGAAAATCATGTTATGTTCTTCATATAAAAATCTAGTTTCTTAATCGTTCTTTCATATTCATGGCAAGATCCTTGTAAGTTGATTTCGAAGCAATTGTCATGCACTCTTATTCCTTTGCTAAACAAAGTCATGTGTTTCAAAAAACTTAAAGAAATCATCGATCAAAATCCTGTGGCTAAGTGTAATTCATAGAAGATTCTCAACATACTAGACATTTTCAAATATGGCCAAGTAAAATATGCAATCAAGCATTTGAAAATTTTCCTTAGATGCATAAATATTGTTATTGATGTTTAATTTATGGTTTCATGAGGTCTTGTTTTCTTTCTATCACACCAGAGATAATTGTAGGTAAAAATTTATCAAGGAAATTAAACACCAAAATTAGGAACTTACCAGAATTTTAATGAAGGCATCAAGGTTATCCATTCGTATATAGTGCAATACAGCTAGACCTGTAGGCTAAAGGAAAACGAGCCCAAATGAAGATTTGTTTAATTGAGTGAAACCTTGAACAACTTTGAATCAAAGCAATATGAGATGATGCTCAACTCTGTGTTTATATGAGATGATGCCCATATCTGTGTTATATTGTTCTTGATTAGCCCTCAAATCACCTTGTTTCTTCCCCACAATACTTCACATTATGGTCCTCTAGAACCCCAAGTAGAATTCATGGCTCATTGTAGAAATGCGTGTGAGATTTTAGCTACTTACACAAGGTTATACTGCTTATGCAGGGTTTAGCTACCTATGTAAAGTTACGAAGGTGGACTAATTGTGATGGGGTGGCTCGATGGGATCCGGCATGTAAGATGTGCTTGCTGTAGGCTTGATTTGGAGCGGAATTGAGTGGGGATTGCCTATTGTGGTTGGAGTTGGAGTGGGCATGGAGTAGGGTTTTATAGGCCAATGGTGGTGGCGTGTGTGTGAAGTGATGGATAGACTTGGAATTGGGTGGCCTTAGATGTGCAATGGTTTGGTTTTGATTTTTTATATTTAATTTTACTAAGAATATTATTTTAAATTTAATATAAATGGTAAATTGAATAATAATAATAATAATAAATTCTTTTAAATTTAATAAAAAAAATTGTAAATCCAAAAACTAGTTCTAATGCTTGGAACATTCTTATGTTCAATGTAGGGAAAATCATGTTGGATAAGGTCATTCCCTCGATGTTCTCTCTAAGGATAAGGGTGTCAAGTCACAAAGGAAATAAATGCAAGGTTTGTACTTTAGAGAATGCATAGGGGTTAAATTATAAGAGAGCAAACTAGAGTTGGCATTAGGCTCAAAAGTGCAAGTGGTCTAATGCAATGCAATAATATGACTTAAGATTTAAGAGTCTTTGAGGTATAGGTCAAAATAAGAGCAAGGAAGAAGTATGCAAGTTCAATGAGAATTCATGATAGGATTAAATAGGACTCCCAAGCCTATGAAGAAAACTTTAGCATGGGTGCCAAGTGACAAGAAGGTACTAGCTAGAGCACACATGATAAGGTAGGATCTACCGCACAAATTATGACACTTCTAAACCATGAGAAGGTTCTATGTCACAATTTGATGGGATCCATCCTAAGGCCAAAATTGAATAGGAAATTAATAATGCACAATGCAAGGCAGTGAACCCAACCTATATGCTAGTTTTGAAATCCAATACCTGTCAAAGTGGATCAACATGAACATACCAAAGCAAGATGGCTTCGAAGTCTTGTAGACATAATTATAAACACTATGCTAGAAGTTAATACATGTAATATATAAACATATGATAAAATCTTATGTTGTATAATACAAAAATTGAAAGCTCATACCTTATATGTACAATATGGTACATGGGACCACACAGCCTTGTGGCTTGCAATTCTCTAGGATAAGCTCCTTATAAGTCTTAGGTCAAAGACTCCTTTGACATATAAAACACACAGTCTCTAGTTTTGGAAGAAAGTATAATAAATCAACCATCGTCATGGCTTCAAGGTAATCATACTATGAAAGCAATGTAATGTCCAAGAAATCATGAGAACTAGAAGGATCAACAAGGGGAAGCAAAGGCTCCCATGCCCCCATTAGGGAAATCGCTATGGCTTCAAGGTAATCATACTATGAAAGCAATTTAAAGTCCAAGAAATCATGAGAACTAGAAGGATCAACAAGGGGAAGCAAAGGCTCCCATGCCCCCATTAGGGAAATCGCTGGGTAATCATACTATGAAAGCAATTTAAAGTCCAAGAAATCATGAGAACTAGAAGGATCAACAAGGGGAAGCAAAGGCTCCCATGCCCCCATTAGGGAAATCGCTGGACCAAGTCCTATGAAATAAAACATGAGTTCAAATGACCCTTCTCAGAAGAAATTGAACATTGAGGGTATATGATGCCACATAATTCATTCATGGTGGAGTAGAGTGTGCTCAAACACTAGGAACATAAGAAGGGGTATTTTGAGTTAAAGTCGAATTACTATAGTGATTTTTAGATGCAAGTTGATGAATAGTGAAATTATTCTGTGAGGAAATTAGATCACTTAAAAGAGCGTAGACACCAAAACATTCATAGCATAGACATAATCATGCCAAAGGAGAATATTGAGAGTCCAAAGGGTCATCGAGTGCCACCACATCAACTAAGACAATCTTCATGATTACTGTGCTCGATAGATTCATCATTACCCTAAGGAAGTAGAGCGCAAGGATATGCATGAGTGTTTTGATAGGAGTGCTTCATTCAACACCTCCTATATCTAGTATGCACTATATTTCCTAGAATTTTTTTTTAGGATTTTAAAAGTAGTCTTTTATTATTTTCTACGATTTCATAATATGAAAAAGAAAAAAAAAATATTATAAAAATAGTGGATGGGAAAGAGTTCCTTTCATCAATTTGGCAGTAGATTTTCTTGGTGATGTGATATAAAAAATTCTTCCTTGGCTATTGATTTTCTTACAAATCTTTTTGACATAAAACCATAGATTATAGATGGTATACAAGGAAACAAAATGTGTTGAATATCAACAATTCAAGAAGGCATAAGATTCCTAGGAATAAGCATACAGGAAATAGTAGTGGCTTTGTCATTAATGTTGCTAGACATAGCAATCTTTATACCCCATTCCTTTACCATTTCAAATGCTACAATTGTGCCATTTTTGGGCACAAGTAAGATACAGAAATAGAACACATAGTATTCCTCATAGAACATGCATAAAAAAGAAGCAACTTGGCCTTTGAAGATGAAACTAAATAATAGAGTAGAAGAAAATAAGTTTGTCTCCAGTGCTCTGCATAGAGGCAGCATGTTGGAAGGAGGTGAAAGGATTGAACATATGTATAATACTTCCCTCAAAGAAAATTAGAGAAGATTTAAAATACATGATCCTCCTATTCCTATAGCACACTTCTCTAAGATCATTAATTGCAATAGGAAAAAGTTGCATGCAATCAAGAGCAACATCAGCCATGTTATTTCTCCATTGCAGATCAAGCAAATAGGCAGCAAGAAGGTATGGAGAAAAAAAGAAGAAAGCAAGGAGAAGTTTTTTCTAGCCTTGCGTAGCCAAGATAAAATCCTAAACAAGGGTAACTGAAAAGCTGGAAGGAATGCCTCTATCAAGACTTTTCCATTGAATATTTGAAAGGAAAAAGAGGAAAATGTACTGAGGGGGAGTATATCCTTTGTTTCTCCTCATTGAAGGAAGAGACTAGCCTAAAGGGATGCCAAATAAGTTAGATGCAGGCAACGAGAATGAATAATAAAAAAGCATTGTAGGAGTTAGGAAAATGTTGCCAAAATGTTTTAAGGGGGAGTACGCATCAATATTATATGTTCTGTTGTAAGAGGAATGTTTCGAGGAAAGCTAGTGTCTTTTCGATTGACTAGCCCTCTAGGATTGGCAGCTATCCTAGAAACAAACAATCAAAGAAATTTGGGATTTCTTCTATGTATGATAGATAAGAGAGAGGCAAAGGAACCAACCTGTATCTTCTGCTTGACTCCTTGCTTGATCTCTCTTCCCCTTGATCGAGCTTGCAACTCCTCTCCTACTTATCCCGCTTAGAGACTATCTGTAGAAACAAAGTAACAAAGCACCATCAAAGCATCTTGATCTATTATATCATAAGAATTGCAGAATCAGAAATACAATGAACATACGATGGCATTAAAAAATAACAATATTCACAAATACACGATTGTATGGAGGAAAACTCAAAGAACTTTATTAAATATGAAGGGAGAATTACAACCCAACTGTCTGGTCCACCACCATCCTCCCAGCATCAAAACCCTATTGACCTCATGAAAAGCAAGATCACACCAACAATACAATACTCTTTCTCAACCACAAACTATCAGCACTTCCTTGCAAATTACAAAATTCCGACCTCCAGATCTCTCAGATGAGGGATCCATTTATATATGTGTGCAAGGGTGTGAGTCATCTCTGGGTTTTTGACTAGTGTCATTCCACTTGTTGTTCTTGATTCCACTTGGAGATTTCTTGGATCTCTTACTCATCCCTAGGCAAATTTAGAGAGGCAAGTGTCATAAGAGAAGTTTCTAGAAGATTCCATGAGCATCCACTTAGCAAATTGCCTTGGACATTTGTCCATCCTCGCTCATCTCACCCTATAGAATGCCTCATCAGTATGCATCACACCTGGCTAGTGTAGCAGTCAATATGCATCACACCCTAATAGTGGAGCAGTCAGTATGGTCCTGTTTTGGCCAGTTCTGAATGGTTTTTCAGGTGGAACTTTTGGGGAATGACATAATCAGTTGACCATGATCCTTTAGGGTATGAAACAACACTTTTAGGGGTGAAAGAGCCCTTAGTTTATCGACATATAAGATTTGGGTTGCAGTGCCCAAATATGTCTATAACAGTTGTCCCCTAAAGCATGAATTCATAAATCTTTGATGTTGGGTGAAATGCTTTATCATGAGGATCTGAGGTTTTCGAAACTGAAAGGTGACCTATATAAGATACAATACAATACATCATCATCATATAATTTTTATGATCTAGCTGAGGCAGGCATTCCCATGCTCAAATTTATAGATTCATTTCATGTAAATAGAAAAGATAGTTGCCTGCATATGCAAATTGGTGATTCCTCAAATGTAAATCATCACCCCTGGTTCGGATGACCATCTGTGTAGCTTCTGTGTGCATTGATATCTTTATATTCCTGATATATCACAGCTTAGATGGATGAAACTAGATCCGGGGTCTTCAATCTCGTTCAATCTTCACTCAAAGTATAAGTCGATCCATGTGAAGATATGTTCTAAGGTTGAACATGGAAAGGCATCGCCTGATTATCAGCCAATAATGTGAGTTGTTAACAGACGCGAGAGGAATCACCGATAATGATAATGACCCTCAAGGTACTATAGTACAAGTCACGTGGTGTGAATATATGATCCGATGTCGAACACCATGAAAAATCTTTTGGTCGAAGGCCAGTGATGTCAACTTGTCGCCGGAAGTGAGAAACTTGCCATTGAGGCATGCAAGCTTCAAAGTACTGAAAGGGTTGTTTATAGGTCAACTTCTTGGATAATGAGCTAATGTCGACAAGAAGTGACCCATCGTAGGAGGGCCTTAATGTATCCCACATCTACGACATGAAACGAACCAAATGATTTTCTAGAGGTGAAAATGATCTGATGACACAAGGTTCAGGAATGGCAGTCATGAAAAATGGAGGGTGAAGGTGTTACAGTGGATGAGGCATTAACTGGATGGTGGCTTCTCAATTGAATGACTTCTCTTGAACATATCTACGACACTGAGATGGATTGGTAGTGTTAACCCCAATAGATGGATGGTGCAAAATACAAATGGTGAAATGACCGGTGAAATGAATAACCCAACCCGACTCAATCAAGGTGATGGAATGAAAGTGTCATGTTCAAGAGCAACCTGTTGCCATAAAATTCTTCAAGTTTTCTTCCCTTTTTCCCCCAGTCATTGCTGACCAGCACCTCTTTATTTTTGTCAAGCTTGAGGAGGATAACATATGCTTGTTCTATGATTTTCCCTTCGGGCAAAACTGTCGCTACATTTTAGCGAGTCTAATGACAGTGAAACTCATTCTTGCCTAGGTGGACAAGTTTGTCGCTATTGTTTTAATGAGTTTAACGACACAGACAACTAGGTCCATTTCATGTTTAGAGAGTTTGAAAAGGGACTAAAAGGAAACTCCAAGAGTTCTTTTCCATATCATAATCCCTTAAGTTTGAAAAAGGATAAAACAATACAAAAGGGATGACTTTTCGATCACTTTAGCGAGCCGAAAAGGACAAGCACTCAAATGTTTTCGTGAGATAATCCCTTAGGTCCAGAAAAGACTAAAATATACAGGAGGGATGGAATTTAAATTACTTTAACGAGCTGGAAAAGCCAATAGCTCAACAATCTTTTCATATTTGACGAGTCTGAAAAGAGTTTAAAGGAGACTCGTTTTTTGAGGAACAAGTGGCGTTTAGGGTAGCAACTACATCCGGGTAAGCTTGGAACTTATCAAAACATGGTGATGTGAAAACATTGGCTAACAAGACCACTCATTATAGCTATTCCTGAAAAGGATAAATAATCAAGTGGAAGTGTATGATTGGCCAAAAGGATGGAGGTGATGGCAGGAACACAACTAAGGCTCAAAACACAGCATGGCAATCACAAAGGTTATTTACCAAAGGAGGGTTTATTTTATAATGAGCTTGAACCATGGGGAACTATGCTCATTAGTAGGTTTATTTTTTAACGAGCTTGAACCATGCGATAACATATGCTTAGTTTTTTTTTTTTTTTTAGTTTTCCTTTTTATGTATGCTAAAAATGGAAAAACTAAAAAAACTAGAAAAGACAAAGCTAAAAGGCTAGAAAACTAAAAAGCTAAGGAACTTACTGAGGTTAGGTAGGATGTTTTCATCAACGTTTAGACAAAACACTTCCTTTTCTTTGTCCGCAGTGCAGACAAAGGTGAATGGTGTGTTGGACCAATCACCTAACCTATGAAGCTAAGAAGCTAAAAAGCTAAAAAGCTAAAAGGCTAGAAAATGAAATTGAAAAAAAAAAAAGTTGCATGCCCCTAGCATGATGAAAAGGAGAGTCTCTTACTAACCATATGGAAATCGCTATGGTTAAGTAGGATGGTTTTTGTCAGCAGTTAGACAAAACGCTTCCTTGGAAAACATAGTAACAAAACACTTCCATGGATTCGTCGACATAGTGGACAAAGGTGAATGGTGTGGGATGGCACTTCCAATCACACAACCTACAAGGAAACTTATCTTTTCAGTTGGATTCATCTCAAAATAGACAAGGGTGCATTTCCCCTAAGCTTTGTTACATTCACCAGACTACTCCAGGCAATCAGGTGGATGGAATGTAGGTTGAAGAGACATTCTCGACGCAAAAGGACCATTTAGGGATGATGATCGACTTGGAGCTATGGTTGAACCAGGGAATGAAAGTTGGTCAATAGTGACAATTTTTCCTTCATGCGGGAAACACATCACTCGAAAGAATGTTGAAACAATAGCTTCCATTTTGTAAACATAGTCACGTCCAAGGAGTAGATTGTAATCTAACGGTCCTTGGACTACCATCACGTTTAAGTGAATGGTTTTCCTTCTCAAAATTATGGGTAATTCAAGAAGGATCCCTAACGGTCAACTAGTTCCTTTGTTGAAGCCTAACAGATTTTGTATGACAGGCATAAGTGATGGTGAACCAAGCGCTTTCCAAGCAATTGAGGAAAGGATACTCACTGATGCCCCTTCATCTATGATAGTGTCAGACATGATCATTTTGTAAACTTGTATTATGGTTCGGAATGATACATTAGAAGGAAGGTGGGATCTTTCTAGTCAATTCAAATCAAAGGAAGTGACTAGACTACTTGGAGGGGGTACTGAATAAATGATTGAATTAACCCCTTGAGTAGCAGGAACTAGGGGACTCTCATCCTGTTGTGAAGGAACAGGTGGATTACCCCCTAGTTCATTGGACTCTGAAGTGATAAAAAGAATTTGAACAGTATCATTCTCACTCTCTTTGGGAAGGGTATGATCTTCTGAAGGTAAAATTGGGTCGATTGCCATTTTGACCTATTGACTTTGGTCAACTATGGACTCAAAAGATTCACTTTCAATGATAGGTGTTTCGACTGATGGTTGAGTTATGTCAGTCGGATTTTCAACTAGTAAAGGATTTGGGAAGATCTTCCTGTATCTAGGTGGAAGTCAATGCGGTGAAGTAGGACGGTTATGCAAGACTCCTTTGGCTTCATCGAAAAAAGGACAATGGGGAAGGGTAGATCCCCTTCACATAACTTACATGGAATTTGGATCTTTTTTTTCTGCCCATCATTACTAGTTGATGGTGTGCTGTCAACGTGATCACCAGAAGTTGATGACACTATTTGGTGCGAACGGGGGGACCATTCTCTCAAGATCCAAGGAATGCACACACATTCTTGATGAAAACGGTCTCCTCTACAAATTATGCATGGATCTATGAGTTTGGAAATTTTACTGTACGGATTTCCACCAAATGTTGCATGGTTGCACCCTTTCTGAATTGGTTTCTTCTTCTTCTTCTTAGCCACTTGGTTACTAGCATCACTATTTTCACCAAGCGAAGAGGAAGAAGGGGAGGGAGAAACAAACGAAGAAGAAGGCGAAGGGTCAACCTCAGTATCAACTGGCTGCTGATTCGATTGTTGAGGAATCATGGTATTTTGAACGACCGAGGTTGAGAATAGCCATATTGGTAGGCCAATTGTGATTCTTGGAAGGTACAATGTAGCCATATATGGAGCACCAATATTTCCCCAAGAAGAAAATGAACTAGGATTCCCTTCGACAGGGATTCCTTGATTGTTGGACTCCATTATCTCAACCTAAGATCAATGACGAAATAGGGATGTTATTCCGAATTTAATAAATTTCAATGACGCTTTGACACAACTTTGCTTTTTCAATTTTTAAGAGCTGAGAAAAAGCTAAAGATGACTCTAGTCCCCTTCGATTTTTAATGAGCCTGAAGTGAAAAGTGCTTAGATGGACCTTTTCTCTTAAGGAGTCGAAAAGGAACGAAACTGACTACTCTGGAAATCTAGACAGAGGGATTACCAAACCAATCGTAAAACTACAATATACACCTTGGTGATAAACTAAAGAGAACTTACCAAGGACTTATGTATGGGAGTCAATCTTCCCGAATGTTGTGTTCAGTGCATTGCGCTCGATAGGGCGACAGACACAGCTTCATACGGATAAAGGATGTAAGCCTATTGTGGTCTCCAAATATATACTCGACAGTAGGGGGAACACAAGTCCGTCCTAGCACTTGTCATATCAAAGAGGAGGAATCAGCCAACCTTCGATGAAAACGATAGTTACTAGATTTTACGACGCCAGAACACGTCTCTAGCCTAGACCTCTAGATGTGTTGCGTTAGGTTCCAAAGCTTTATTAGGTTCATTGAGATTTATTTTAGAGTTTATCTTGTTTAAAAGTTTGTCTTTCAATGGCTCGCCACATGATGTTGATTTGAAATTCCTAAAAATGCAATCTACAATAATAAGCAATCATTGTTTATTTTGATCAATGAAAATCCTAGCTACTAGGGAAAGAAAATTATGATTCTTTCAAAGAAAGAGCAAAGAGCACACTCTAAATGCACTTTCCTAAATCATCTTTTACACACAAGCTAAATGCAAATGCAAATTCATCTATTTGTTTTAATGTGAGAAATGCCAAAAAAGAGAACTAAGTATAGATCTGAAATATTTCATTCAAAGGGACATTTCGACAATCTCTTTTTCAAAATAGAAAGGAAGATTAAACGAAAATTTTTCAATTTCGAATAGAAAATGCTTTCAACACTTCAAATATCAACAAATCAAATCAAATACATGAAAAAAATTTCAATCGACTATTCAGAGAAGGGAGACTCGACGACACTTCTCTTTTTGACACAAAATGATAGTTATGACAATTTTGTACCAAAATGACAGATCGATTTAAGCAAATTTTTGACAAAGGATTGTAAATGATGGAAAAATACATAAAAACATATACTAATCCTAATCAATGGAGGCTGATCTATGTAATGCAAGCAGGCTTCAGTAATGAGGTATTGTTCATAAACAACAAATCAACTAAACAGAGTTGAAAACAAGGACGAAAAACCCAAATTTCAAGGAGGGAAATAGGTTCAGTCAGTCATCGCACCTAGGATTCACAAAAAAGGTGATGAATTGCACTTTTCAGGCTTGGGAGGTGTGATGCATACTAGTTGACAGTGACAGACAGTGCGATGGGCCAGGGAGTGCAACTGAGGTGGGTTTTGGCTCAAATTTGTAGATGATTTCAGTGATTTAAACTGAGCTATGATGGATAGTAAAGAGAAAAGTATAGAGGAACGATCTTGGGAGGTTACTGAGCTACCACAAGGGCATCTAGAATGCTTGTAAGTCATAGGTTCAATTCATAACCTAAACCAGAGATTGACTGAAGCAACATTCATCTACTATGCACTTGCAGAGCAAGAGCAGTTCAAGGGATATCTGGCTAACTTTAGGCTCCATCTATAGTTTATAAAGCAAACAATAATAACAAACAATATCTATTTGATCCCCCAGTGAAGTCGCCATTTTGTTTCTGAGAAAACTGTTGTCTTTTCGATTGACTAGCCCTCCAGGATTGGCAGCTATCCTAGAAACAAACAATCAAAGCAATTTGGGATTTCTTCTATGTATGATAGATAAGAGAGAGGCAAAGGAACCAACTTGTATCTTCCGCTTCACTCCTTGCTTGATCTTTCTTCCCCTTGAATGAGCTTGCAACTCCTCTCCTACTTATCCTGCTTAGAGACTATCTGTAGAAACAAAGTAACATAACACCATCACAGCATGTTGATCTATTATATCATAAGCATTGCAGAATTAGAAATACAATGAACATACAATGGCATTAAAAAATAACAATATTCACAAATACACGATTGTATGGAGGAAAACTCAAAGAACTTTATTAAATATGAAGGGAGAATTACAACTGAACTGTCTGATCCAGCATCATCCTCCCAGCATCAAAGCCCTCTTCACCTCATGAAAGGAAAAATCACACCAACAATACAATACTGTTTCTCAACCACAAAACATCAGCACTTCCTTGCAAATTACAAAATTCAGGCCGCCAGATCTCTCAGATGAGGAATCCATTTATAGATGTGTGCAAGGGTGTGAGTCATCTTTGGGTTTATGATTAATGTCATTCCACTTGTTGTTCTTGGTTCCACTTGGAGATTTCTTGGCTCTCTTACTCATCCTTGGGTGAATTCAGAGAGGCAAGTATCATAAGAGAAGTTTCTAGAAGGTTTCATGAGAATCCACTTAGCAAACTGCCTTGGACATTTTTCCATCCTCACTCATCGCACCCTACAGAAGGCCTCATCAGTATGCATCGCACCTAGCTAGTGTAGCAGTCAGTATGAATCACACCTTGACAGTGGAGCAGTCAGTATGGTCATGTTTTGGCCAGTTCTGAATGGTTTTTTAGGTGGAACTTTTGGGGAATGATGTAATCAGTTGACCATGATCCTTTAAGGTACGAAAAAACACATTTAGGGTTTAAGGGCCCTTAGTTTATCGACATATAAGATTGGGGTTGCAGTGCCCAAATATGTCTATAACAAGGAAGAGAATCTACAACGTAATTTTGGAATGGAAAGTGGCCTAGAGTTAAGTTAGGTCCACAAGGTCAATCCCTAAGCAGAAGCAAGAAGGCAGATGCATAGAGATCAGAAAAGAGAAAATAAGAGAGCATTGGCTCAGGGGGATTTTCCCTAGTAACAGTAGCAAGCAATAATATTTACTGTCATGAAGGGGTGATTTCTTAGGAAATGAAAGTTGCATCTTGGGTAAAAAATATCCTTATTTCATTTAAGATTGTGAATTTTATTATGCATCACAATCATGTGTTCATGAACATAATTAGTACAAGATTTGCATGCCCCTTAGTTGTCAATTGGTATCGCTATGTCAATTGTAGCCATTGGTTCAGATGGAGTAGCCTTTTATATAAATGGATATTTCTTTTTTATTTGATTCTATAAGAGTTTTCCTGTTACATTGTCCAATTTGTATCAACTCTTTAGTGCAATTGCCATTAGTTAAGTAGTAGTCCTCATCTGAAGAAGCATGATCTCGGGGGCAGAAGAGCTTAGCATGCTTAGGAGAAGTGAGAACAATCTTTGAAGTAGCAACAATTGTGAAGAGCAAGCCCAAATGCATCTCTAATGAATGGTATTTGCATGTAGCAACAATATCGTGTGCAATTTAATAGGCATAAGTTTCTTTTAAATTCGTATAAAAGATGCATTGGCAGAGAGAGCATTCAACAAACAACGATATGTTGTCCAAAATTGGATGATAAATTGAAGAAGAGGTAGTATATGTTCAAGGGGAGAATATCATAAATGTTTAGTTCCTAAATTAGGATCAACAACTACAAGAAGATACAAAGACATGTTTGTACTAATGTTTGATTCTTGCAAGTGTCTCTGATCATGATGTTTGTAGCTAAGTTTGAATGGAAGCTTCAAGTGCCTCATTAGAGATATCATACTTTGTGATCCATATTGGATCATTATATTGTTTTTCATGCACCTTGATGCCTTTGGAGTGGAAAACGTGGAGGAATCAACTCACAGGACCGTTTTTACTACAGGACCTAGTTTGGTGAAAGAGAGTTTGAAACCTTTTGAAGCATTTTGAGGCATCAAAGAACGTTTTTTGGGGATAAAACTTTGCCACTTTATCACAACACATTTTCATGTTGTTCTACACATAGACCCATTTCCAACAGTGTAAGAAGCACATACATCAAAGTCTATATGAAAAAATTATGCCACTCAGACATTGACCTTCCTGTTTTCACACCTATAGTTCGAGAGGATGTCGTGTCAGACCCCATTATTTATGGAAAATGGTCTAGCCACATGTTTGTGATGTAAATACTCTAGAAGAGTCTATATTGTAACTCTAGTTAAGAGTTTATGTAGTCAAACTTAACCACTAGTAGGCTATTGGGTTGTGTTATAACTAAGGCACTAAGAGGAAGAGGCATTTCATTCTTTCACAAGAATTTTGTTCCATATCTGAAAAAAGATAACTAGGAGAGATAGGAGGTAGATCAAACAGAGAGGATCTATGCACTATAACATCCCACAAGCCAAAATAATTACTTCTTTGTACCTACAGCCATATTTCCAAATAGAGAATGAGAGCGAAGCTACCTCATCTTCCAACTACATTTTCTCCCAAAATGGTTTCCTAGAGCATATCTTGTTTCTTATGTGTGTGTGTGAGCATATTTTGTTATTCTCTATTTTTTTTATATAATTTCCATTCACATGCATGCACAAATTATAGTTAAATTTATGTATCTAAAAGTTTAATACAATTGTAATAGTGTAAAAATTCAGAATTTTAATGTATTATTATAATATTTTTTTTGATAAACTATCTAGTGGAGTATCCACCGAAATTTACGGATCAGCTTGAGAGGAAAGGTCTCTAGAGAATAATGCACATTAACAGCTTGACCCCTAGTTAGTATTTGAAAGGGGAAGAAGAACTAGCTTGCATCCCTTTGTCATTGAAGTTAAAGGGGGAAAGTAAGTGGTGATTACACATGCAGAGGAGAGAAATACATTGGTGGCTCATGTAAGGATAAGTGTGGAAGTAGCATGAGGATTGGCTATCATTGTGGAAAAGTGATGAGGTGTTTCCATTTATGCCAAAGGGGGATATTGTTGGACATATTAGCTCCCAACCTTTTAATTTCGCATAGGAACACTAAACCTCTCCTCAAAAAGCCACTCACACATCTAGAGCTCACAACACAACTCTTCACATTGTTGCATTTTCCACCTTATCAAATTGAACATTTATGAGTGTTGTTCACCTACAACACTGAGAAAAGTGTAGTCGCTACTATCACTCACACTTTGCCTCCAACGTACTCTAGCATGGCTCTATATCTTGATATTGCATAAAATTGCTTAGCCACTATAGCTACTTTAAATCAATGAATGGGAACTTTAGTGTTTCTCTATACTGAGTATTAATTCTTAGATAGCCTGCCGAATCAAAGAGCACTTCCATTAACTTTAGCTTGTACTGGAAGCATGGCACTTTGAGATGTTGGTTAGATCTTTTACACCCAACCATCTTTTCAATTTAGTTCTTTGTAGCATGCAAAGGAGTTAAGGTATGGATAATTTTGTTTTAAGACAAGTTCCGTAATTTTCTCTTGTGCATCATGGTCCTTTAGTGTCTTGACTTGAAGCTCTCATCATTTTCAAGTTACTAAGTTGTTCAAGCCTTTAAATCTATGCCCACATTCCTTCAAGCTTGACCCTTAATTCTTTAAACAAGTGGCAAACCATTCCATGCCTGCATAAACTTTAGTATAGTGAATAAATAATTTTAACATATCCACCATTTGTGAAGGGATCATAACCAAAGCTACCAATTCATTCTATGTTTGCATAATTAAATATGGTGAATAGAGAGTTTGCATAACTTCCAAATATTGAGACTTTGGTAAAAATTTGTTGACCTATTCAATGTTATTGCACACATGTCCATAGGAGCTAAGAATATATCCCTTAGCCCTTTTTTTCATTTGAAATATCCCATAGGCCCATGGTCACAATAACATGCAAAACCATCGCATAACAAAGACTTGGGTGCACCTATTGTTATTTGACAAACTTGTCAACTGTTGGCAAAATATTTTTTTCTCTCAGCTCCATTACCCTGACCTAATATATGAGTGCACCTTTATTTTCCTTTCGGGTTATGCATCCTATGGATCTTCCTAACATGCCTTCCCATTAGTCATATGCCCCTCTTTTTCCCACCATGTCTTGACACCTAATTAGCCTGTAGCTCCCTATCTGTGCTCCTTCAAAACCTTTTGGGGTCCAACTTCAGGGATGATATGAAATGTGGGACAAACTAGATTTCATATTTGGATATGGTACTAGTAGCAATTAGGAGAATGACAAAAGAGAAACAAGAATAAGAAAAAGAAAAAGAATAAGAAGAAGGGTTTGTTGTAGCTCCCAGAGATAGCCTTGGATTACTTACAAGACCAATGCATGGGCACATCTAAATGGATGTGTCTCAAATGATTTACAGGAAACTGGAGACATCACTTATGTTATATATATATATATATATATATATATATATATATATATATATATATATATATATATAATATATATATAGGAAATGAACTAGTTCATTTATCGAAAGAAATAAAACATGGATTTCTGGTACCTGCTCACAACATCAGATCTTAGAAATATGCATGAAAATAATAAAGGCCGAGTGATTCAAGGGCTTAAATCTTAAGAAGATTTTGGAGAGCATATGAGAGAGGACAAAGAGAGAGAGAAGCTCATTACATAGCGCATAGGGCTTCAAGCATTCTACACTTAACACATAGAGCTTGAGGCATTAAGGAGTTTTATACTTATTTGATTTACAAGCAAAAACAATGGGTGAAGGAGGGGCATAATGCTATGATTCATGTGTTGCAGATTTAATGAGATGATTTCAATAACCCACACAGGGATATTTATCTACAGCATTGAGATAAGTGAATCTATGAGATAACTACAGGTAGTTGCATTCACATATGAATACAAATAAATCTATGAGGAAGCTTCAAACATTTATAGCATCTATAATTTGCATCAATATAGAGAGGAAAGATGAACATAAAACGAAATTTAATAGAGGGAACACATACTATAATTCTTGAAGAGGAAATCATCACTATTTCCATGATATTCTGAAAAGGTCCGTGTCACAAAGAAAAATACTCTGAAAATAGCATATATTCTTTTTTATAGAATTTCTAAACCTGTTGTAGCAGCTACAACCACCCTTCAAAATTTTGCCTTAGCTTCATTTTCGAGCCTCCCTACCAGCCTTCACAGCAGCATGTCTTGCTTCTTCAAGTACACAAGCTCTGGTGATTTTCTTGGAGAAAGATAATTTGTCAATCAAACCTTGATGCATTCCCCTCACAGGTTGTTCATCCGGACTTGGTCCAGCAGCAGGCTGAGCAAGTCCTTCAAGAATTTTCACAAATCTTGAGGGCAACCAACCTTCCCTCTAGAAATTGTGCAATCCTAACTAGAAGCCTGCTGGGCCCTAGAATTGTGTAATTATGCTGAGCAAACTTCACCTAGAAAATTTGCAATCCTTCCGAGATGAGCTGCTCAGCCCAAAATTTGTGCAAATTTGGGCAATAGTCAGTTACTCTACCTAGAAATTGTGCAACTCTTCTGAGCAGCTAGCCAACTCCCATCCATAAATGTGCATTTTCTCCTAGAAGTGGAGCAGCCTCTTACATGTGTAGCTGAGTTGATGATTCCCTCTGGGACTGAGCACAACAGAATTGAATGGATGGGCTGCTTCTCCCGAGGCAACATGCAAAGGCATCCGTTGTTTCAGGGACCTATTTTTGGTAGTTGGAGGTTACATGCAAGGATCATTTCAGAAACCTCCCACCAAGTTTTGTTTTCCCTAGATTTGTGGCATGCGTGTCACAACCTCGATTTTATAAAAACTCATCAACTGAACACTACGAATCTCATTCCTCACATCAAACTTGTAGCTCTGACATCCCACATCACATCTAGGAGCTATCGACACATTCAGCTTAGTTGTTTTGGGGTAAGCCCACTTTCCATGTCTTCTGTTGCATTTCTAGCACTTGTTGTGTTTCGCTTCCTATGAATTTTGTCTACTTAATTTTAGTGAGTGCTTGCTATCATTTTGATACTTACTAGCTTTTACTAGCACCATTTTATTTTTCGTTTCTATGTGACTGTTGTCGCATGCATGAAACTGTTTTGCACGAATGGTCACCGATTCGATGACTTGCTTCACCCACATGCATGTTTATTTGTTTACTGAATCTTTCATTCAATGTTTGAATGCACGATCAATCACTTCTGCTTTCACTTAGTGTCACCATGCATTCAGTTCCACATTTACTTTCATTTTCCCATCGACGCGTTTGGCCAAGCTTGGCTCGGATTGTGCCTTCATGAGACAACATTATGTAATTCGAGGAAGGAAGGCTCTGTCTTCCTATCTAGAAATGCACATTTTTTCCTAGGCACTGTCCTCAAGGACTGTTTTGCACATTTATGAGGGACAGTGACTATTGGCCCAAAAATTTACGTAATGCAGTCACTGAGCTTGTAGTCACTCCCAACTGGAATTGCTCATTGCACAATTCTAGTTGTCAGCAGCTAGACTGGGCTATGCATTGTGGAGTTCCTATAGTCAGTCAGCCTCCCAACAACCCAGACTATGCCTTGCATAGTCTTGGCAGTCAGTCTCCCGACCTCCCTGCAAAAATTACGCAACCTTCATGATCAGTCACATAGGTATGTTGCAACTCAGTTCTCAAGTTCATACTAGATTTTGACTGATAGATTGCTTTCCATTAGTGTTGCCATGTCTCCAGGTATCGAAGGTGTTCATCTACCTCTCAACAATACAGGTACAATGGTTTCCAAGAGAAAAATGTCGAAGACACCATTCAGAGCACATTTGGGGATGCAGTAGATCAAGCGTCTATGGACTTTCCTACCCATGAAGACATCAAGTTGTTCATAGACAAGGACATCAAGATATGATGACAATAGCACCACAACGAGCAGAATCATGAACAACAGCTGAAGGCAACATACCAAATGCAACGAATGCAAGAAGGAGGTTGTTGACAACACAAAGGCAAAACAAAGTTGCAAGCTCAAGAAGATCCACTAACGATGAAAGCAACCTTGGAGACTTAGGTTGTGAGGTGATGGCGTGACATGAAGATTGCATGAAGATAGAGAATGGAACAAATAAGGAGTTGCATGTGCTCAAGAAGCAACTCAAGAAAGAACATGAAGCTGCCCAGACAGGAGAACGAGTTGCAGCAAGAATAGGTATAGCGAGGGGTACAACATGCACTCATGGATGAAAGTGCACCCGTACAATTTATAGGTCCATCCCAATAGGTGGCATGAACCTGGCATGGTGAGCAATGTTGTTGATCACATCCAAGGGATTCAACAACATGCATGTCATTATGCACATGCATGCGATCCAAACCATTCAATATAGTCACCAAGGCGAAGACAAGAAGAAAGTCTAGATGGTGCTGAACATGTAGTTGACAGTTGATGTGCATGACCACCAGCACACACTGGAGGATCAGCACAAACAATATGCAACAATGTGTTGCCAGTTCGTCTGCATCCAAGAAGACCATGCACATGTTAGTAGATGAGTTGGATGGAGGAGTCATACCAATGCACTGGATGCAATAGAGGCAAGAGTTCTCGTCAACAAGATGTCACCATGGAGCACATGTACACCATCACGGATGACCAAGGTTGGCATAAGCTCACCACCTTCACCATCACAAGCATTTGAAAGATTTGGTCTCATCACAATGGACCGAGTGTCAGTGATGTCTTTCATGGCTTGCTCAAGCCATGTTGTCTCACATGAGTACATGTGCATTGTAATGTAATGTCTTGTCAAGTGTAATTCAAGTGTCGACAGTTGGATGTAACAGTCATAGAGTGGATGAAGAGTCATGGGGGTAGTTGAACTGTCACAAAGGGGAATGTCAAGGGTCACCCCACCCTTTGATATAAATATAACCTCGTAACTCATTGTAGAGGCTTTTGGTCAGCTAAGCTTCTGATAAGAATTTCTTGGAGAGAGCTTGGATAGTATTCTAATGAGCCTAGGCTTCTCCATTGCGTAGAGCTAGTACATCTCTTTGAAGGATCAGGCGGATGTGACTGTAACATTCCACTATTGGAACTAGTGGTTGGACATGTATATATTGTATGACTAGAACTTACACTCCTTAATATAACAAGAGCCAACATGTTTCATGCATATGTTGTATTGTATTTTATGTTATCTGGTTTACTCTAAATGATATATGTATTGGTTTTCTTACGCATGCATGTATAGACTATTATTTATAAGTATGTGTGAATCTTTCTAAAATGTGATGTTGGTTTAACCATCACTTTGGATTTCTCGCTAACTTTCCTTCCATGTTGTGATGTATCTTTGCTTGTGTGTTCCCTTCCAAGTCGAGTGCTATCACAAGCTTCCAAGGGGTGCACTCATCTCAACCCCCATGTGTTAGAACCTCAGATGCATCTTACTTGACTCACTATACCTGTCACACCCTTGCTACCAACGGAGTTATCTTACTTGCCTCTATGAAAAATCATGGTCAAGGCACTACTGTACGACCCACTGCTAGGAATCCTACACCAAATGATCTGAGGTCTAATTGGGACTTCTCACCAGGGAGATCCCCTTACATGTTGGCAAGTCTAACACATCAACATTTTGGCGCTAGAAGGAGCGTTAGATGACAAATTGAGTCCTCACATCTATTTTGAATCTCTACACATCTATCATCACTAACTACTGAGTTTCTCTTCTAGAGTGTATGTCCTATGGCAACGATTTCATTATCTCACAAAGCTCTCAGATAACTTGTCTCATAAAACATATGATGGTGTAGGCCACATAGCCTTGGTTAGGCACGTGGTCAACGTTGTAGGCTCATGCAAAAGACATGGATTCTTTGAATAATACATGAGCTAGCATTGTTCATCTACACGCTTCAAGGGTAGCCAATGAACTGGTGTGACATGTTTCCTGAAAAATCTATTCATTCTCTTGCTCATCTAATCACAGAGTTATACCATGCTTTTAACCACTTCGACTGTGAAGAAATCAAGAAAGAATTTTTTGAAGTTACAAAAAGCACTTGACGAATCTGTTGAACAATTTTACACATGCTTTTGTAGTACTGCATACTAATTCCGCGAAGATGATATTGATTGGTAATTTCTCGATGGGATATTTGAGTATCTTCTTTACATATCTGAAATTCCACAATTCTTGAAATCACTCGAATCCCACCCATAATCCAGTGATGGAATTGGGAAATCATGAGCAAGCACAGTTGTTATCACAAGTGATTTTCTGCCTTCACCTCATCAAATAATCCACCACAGCGGAGTGATGTGGGAGATCATGCACATACCTCTGTTGAACTGTCACATTCTCCCAACGCACCTATTCTTGATATCTACACGTATTTGGGTTGCAAGCTTGTTGGTTGTCACGTGGACTCATTCCTTCAATGTCCATCCTCGCATTCTGTTGATCCTCCAGATTGTACTGTCTTGTGTTCTCCCATTCTAGACTCCTCACTTGCTGTGAACGAGGATCAAATTGTTGATAGAGTTGGTGTTATGAAGCCATCTTGCACCGTCATTCATGATGAGTGTGTGTGGGAATCTAAAGAAGAGCTCGTCGTAAAGGATGGCTCCCTTCCAGACGAGCCTCATCTGCTTCATCCTGACATCCCTTGTGATTCTGCCACTATTGATTTCCCCTGTGAAAACTCATTCTCAGATGCTTCTAGTTCCGATCATTCACAGGACACATCAGATGTCTGTCTATCATTACAGTGCGAAGAGGACACATCTTCCTCAGAAAATCCATCCAATCTGTCATCTATCTTTCTTAAAAACACAAAGGGTGAACATATTTGCTTCCCATCTACCCCTCTACCCGCTTCATCAAATCATTAGGATGTTGACCAACATCATTTATTTTTTGATCTCAGTTGTCATGATCTATTCACTTCCTCATTTGATCACGATGTTGATTCAATCATTATTAATTTGTCTAAGACACTAGTCTACAATGATCTATCTGTCAACGAAGTCAAATCCCCGCATATTGTTGAGTTACTTTAGCCTGAGCTGATGGTTATGTCAGGCCCTCTCTATCCTGAGGTTGGTTTCACATCTGGTCAAGAAATTGTTGAAACACTCAAGGCTCCTCATCACTCTCTGCTATGCATTGAAGATCAACCAAACATCTAGATTTCGCTTCCTCCACTCTAATACACGATCCCATTGCTTATGCATTGGAGGAATCTTACACATCATGCACAACATAAGTGGTCTACCTCTCTCATGTCTACTTTCATGTCACAATCAAGAGAATGCATACACCCAACATCTAAATGCAGTGTATAGCAACACCATGGAAGCTCCACAGAATGCATGTCATGCGCTTTCACTCATTTTCGTTTTATGGACACTTTTAAAATTAGAGTGTGTTTTTCTTCACTATTACATATTTCTTATTTGCTGGTTCACATAGTTGTCTTGTTCACGAACCATACTTCCACCAACATGGGTCAACCAATGCATCAGTGGCTTCATTAGAAGTATCACTTTACGTGAGATGACCCATGCAATTTTAGCTTAGGATTAGGAGTAGTGTTTGCTTTTGAGTTGTTTGCTTGCATGCTTGTTTGCTTACTTGCTTGGTTTGTTTGTTTGTCTTCTTACTTTCTTTGCTTTCGCTTTTTCGTTTGTTCTTACTTTGCTTTGTTGTTTGTTAGTTCGATTGTTTCATTCGTAGGATAGTTTCACATGAAACCATGTATGCCTCTTGAAGAAAGCTGGGTGAAGTACAAGAGGAGAGGAGTTTGGCTCATAAAAAGTAGGTGTAGGAACTTCCAATCTCATCCTGACATTGGGTGAACTTTTTCAAGTACTTTGATATTCTATCACCCTTCTCCATCTTTATTTTCCTGAGCTTGTCCTTCAGTGCCAGCTTCCTATGGTCACTGATGTTTTGAAAATTTCTTTCAAGGCCTTCCACATTTGATGTGGAGTCTCCTTACCATAGAGGTTCCAAAAAATATAATCTCAGACTCCTAGAATAATCCTTCTTTCCTTTGCAACATATTTTCTCCACTCTACCATATATTGAACATTAGCTGTTGGAGGCTTAGGAATATATTTATCTATGAATTCCTTCAGCCCATTGTCTTACAACATTGCCTCCATCATGTCCTTCTAATCAATATAGTTTGAAATACCCTCAAGGACAAATTCAAGTATCAATCCATAGAACAAGATCGCGCTGGCTCTGAAGTATGATACTACAAATTTGATTTCACTTGCAAAAGGAAAACTCGTATTCTCCTCTTCTAGAGTGGTTTCTACTTTGATACCATGTAGAAATTCCTTTTAGATTGAAACTGGTAATTGTAATATGCTAAAACAATAGACTTGAATCTACTCTATTCATTAGTGGAAATAATTTAAACGATCACAAAATCATGAAGCATACAAGAGAAAGAATTCAATCAACATGTTACATAATGATTTCCTGGGGAAAGACACACCTAAAAACGCCTGATATATGTATATTGCGTTAGTCAGAAAATATGAGAAGATTACAATGATTTGCTCAAGCACAAGCAACCTCTGCACTATCTCTATCTGTCTCACAACTTCCCAGACAATCCGAGGCCAATACTTAACCAATTTTCTCCTTTCCCAATTCCCTATTTCCGTGGGTTGTTTCCTTGGGAATTATCTCCCTACTAATTAGGGAAATTCCTCAATAAGAATTGTGTAATACTCATAGGCCTTCATTTGACTACATGCACCACCTCTACAATTTGGATGATCATACAATTGATAGTACATTGTCCTAGAACTCCCATCTCAACTAGGTCTTTCTCATATTTGACATGAATGAGTTATTTATGAGTGAATCATAATTTTACTAGAAATGTAGGCAACACCATACTATGCTATAGGCAACACCACACTACTAGACCTCCCACTAGTTCCTCCAACATTTCGAACTAGTTTAGTTGATTTTAACTAAGTTAAACTGAATTAATTAATTACATCTCAAAATAAACTCAATGAGGGCTCCTATAAAGTAGGAGACAATTTAGATGACTAAATTTAGTGTTGGATTGTGTTATATTCATTCCATATAGTTAACAGGGGTTTTGAGGGGTACTCGTAACCCCACTCTATGGGGTCTGGGGCAGCGGCCCAGAAAATTTTGGTTTTGGACCCTATGTTAGGTTGGGTGGACCCACCTATGGATTTGTGCATGATTTTTGCACATGTTTTTTGGACGAGATGGTTTTCGGTCCATGGTTTTGGACGCAATGGTTTTCGGTCCATGGTATTGGATGCTTCGGCATGTATAAATATGTATTGTAACATTGAAAGGAACATAATGAAAAATCAGCTGGTAGTCTCGGTTTTGGGATCCTAGTGGGAAATCTCTGTGTATTTTTGTTTTATGTGTTATGCTCTCGCATTTTTATTTTTTCCTGTGATTTAGAATTTTGTATGCAAGTAATTTCTGTATAGGGTTAAAAACTACATTTGGTATCAGAGTTGTTTTGGCTTCAAGGGGACGCCTTTGTTGCTGAGGGGTTTCGCTCGGGCCTGTGGTAGACCCTGTTCAGTGGGAGATCTGCAAGATCGATTCTGGTGGAGAAAGAAGATGGCGAGCAAAAGAAAGATAGAGATTGAGAAGTTCAATGGTCAGAGTTTTGAGTTGTGCAAACTCAAGATGGAGGATCTGTTGGTGGATAAAGATCAGTGGATCGCGGTAGATCTCGATACTAAACTAATGGGAGTGACCGATGAAGAATGGAAGAAGTTGGATTGGAAGGAAAAGAGCACAATACGATTGTGTCTCAGATTCAGTATTGGTGAATGTATCAGGGGAAGCTACGACGAAGGCTCTGTGGGACAAGTTAGGGACTTTGTACCAATCTAAGTCTCTGGTGAATAAACTATTCCTGCGGAAAAAGCTGTATAACCTGAGGATGAAAGATGGAGACTCGGTGACAGAGCATCTGAATGCGTTAAATACTGTGGTAAGTCAGTTATTATCTGTTGATATTAAAATTTCAGATGAAGATAAGTGCATCAGTTTGTTGTGTTCTCTACCAGACTCGTGGGATAGTCTGGTTATTGCAATAGGTAGCAATGCAACTGCTTTGCAGTTTGATGAAATAGGCTCAGCCTTGCTGACGGAGGAGATGAGATGGAAAAATATGGACAACCAGAATGGTGATGCCTTGTCTGTACGAGGACGGTCCCAGAACAGAAACAAAAATAAGTCATCGAGTGGGAGATCTAAATCTAGAGGGAGATCTAAATCTCCAGGAAAACCTATAAAGGTGGTGTGTTGGAAATGCGGTAAGGAAGGGCACTTCAGAAGGGATTGTAAATCTAAAGCTCTTGATAAAGGAAAGGGATCTGATGATGCTCCTTCTGCAGAGGCGAAAACCACCTCAGATGAAGGTGGGGATGTGTACTTGGCTTCTTCAAGTACACATGTAGAGCATGAGGCATGGTTGATTGACTCAGGTGCATCCTTTCACTTCACTCCCCATAGAGAGTGGTTCTGTGAGTATGAGAAATACGATGGTGGTGATGTCTGCTTAGGAGATGATAGGAAGGCTAGAATCATTGGTCGCGGAAAAGTAAAGTTGAAGTTGCAAGGTGGAAGGGTTAGAACCCTTCCGGGTGTTCTGCATATTCCTGCGTTGGCCAAAAATCTGATTTCTGTAAGCAAGTTGGATGATGCAGGTGTAAAGATAATGTTCGAGAAGGATACCTGCAAGATGGTTCGAGGAGCACTGGTATTGATGCGGGGAGTTTGGATTGGAACTCTGTACAAGCTACAAGGTAGCACTGTTGTTGACAGGTGAATAGTTCTATGGTTCCTGAAAATGGAGCAGAAAATCGAGTGGTCTCTGGGGAGAAGACCATGTTGTGGCATCAAAGGCTTGGACATATTGGAGAGAAGGGCCTTCGAATACTTCATGTAAAGGTATGGTAGAAGGTATGTGTAATAGCTCTTTGGATTTTGATTTCTGTGAAAATTGTGTATATGGGAAGCAGAATCGAGTGAGTTTCCCCTCTAGTGGTAAGAGGATGAAACAGATATTAGAGCTTGTGCACAGTGATGTGTTTGGACATGTGAAAGTTCCATCATTAGGTAAGTCTGTGTACTATGTATCATTTACAGATGACTTCTCAAGGAATACATGGATATATTTCCTTAATAAATTTGAAGTCTTTGATAGGTTTAAAGAATTTAAGGCTCTGGTGGAAAATCAGACAGAGAAGAAGATAAAGGTGCTGAGGACAGATAATGGTGGAGAATTTTGCAGCAAGGAATTTGAAGAATTCTGTAAGAAGTGTGGTATAGCACGGCAGAAGACTACTCCATATACACCTCAGCAAAATGGAGTCGCGGAAAGAATGAACAAGACGTTGATGGAAAGGGCAAGAAGCATGCTCAGTGGTGCCGGGTTAGGACAGGAATTCTGGGAAGTGGCAGTGGATACTGCATGTTACTTGGTCAACAGGTCACCTTCATCAGCGTTGGAGGATAAGCTCCACAAGAAGTATGGACTGGTAAGAAACCCTCTCTTTCACATCTGAGGGTATTTGGATGTGATGCATATGTACATGTTCCAAAGGAGAAACGAACCAAGTTTGATAGTAAATCTGAAAAGTGCATCTTTATTGGGTATAAGGATGGTTTAAAGGGTTATAAGCTTTGGAACCCAGTCACACGGAAGGTTGTGTACAGTCGAGATGTGGTGTTTAAAGAGGTGAAAGATGTTATCAAACATGAAGTCCAACCAAAGGAACTGTGAAGATAGAGTTTGAACTAAAGGAGGAAGAATCAGACTCTGTAGCAGAGGAGGAATCAGAAGATGAAGAGCCACAAACTCCGGCTGTGAGAAGATCAGCTCGAGAAAGAAGGCAGCCAGAAAGGTATAGTCCATCTGCTTTCTGTTCAAATTTTGCTTTGTCTGTTACTGATGATGATCCCAGAACTGTGAAGGAAGCAGTGGATTCAGAGATGGAAAACTCTGGAAAGAGGCCATGGTTGATGAAATGGCATCTTTTCATAAAAATGAGGCTTGGGATCTGGTGGAGTTGTCGGCTGGAAGGAAACTCATTGGCAGCAAATGGGTGTTCAAGAAGAAGACAAATGCAGAAGGGAAGGTGGAGAATACAAAGCTGGTTGGTAGCAAAAGGTTATTCCCAGGTGCTGGGAATTGATTTTGGTGATATTTTTTCTCCTGTTGCCAAGGCAACTTCTATTAGATTACTTTTATCTGTTGCTTCTGCTTTTGATTTGAGATAGAGCAGATGGATGTGAAGACAACATTTCTTCACGGGGATTTGGAAGAGGAAATCTACATGAAGCAACCTGAGGGCTTTGCGGTGAAGGGTAAGAAAGAACTGGTATGCAAGTTAAAGAAGTCTCTGTATGGGTTAAAACAGTCACCAAGGATGTGGTATCAGAAATTTGATACATTTATACGGGGACTTGGCTTCACCAGAAGCAAAGCAGATCATTGTGTGTATTTTAAATTAATTGGTGACCGTGTTATTTATCTGGTCTTGTATGTTGATGATATGTTGTTGGTTGGAAATGACAAAGAAATTATCCAGGATTTGACGACCCAATTGTCCTCCAAATTTGACATGAAAGATCTCGGTGCTGCAAACTATATTTTGGGCATGGAAATTAAAAGAGATCAGGCAAAGAGTAAGCTCTGGTTAAACCAGAGGAAGTATGTCGAAGCAATATTGCAGAGGTTTAATATGCAGGATAGTAAACCGGTGAAGGTTCCTATTCCTGTAGGTGTGAGGTCATCTACTGAACAGTGTCCCAAGACACAAGAAGAGGAAGAGGACATGTCCCGTGTTCCATATGCAAGTGCAGTCGGTAGCTTGATGTATGCAATGGTCTGTACTAGACCAGACATTGCACATGCAGTGGGATTATTGAGCAGGTTTATGTCAAACCAGGGAAGGAGCATTGGACAGCAGTGAAGCGGGTTTTCAGGTATTTGTGTGGCACTAGTGATTATGGTTTGTGCTACCAAGGAAGACCAGGATTGGACAGAGTGTTGGATATTCATGGCTTGTTGATGCAGACTGGGCTGGAGATCTGGATTAGAGAAGATCTACAAGTGGGTATGTGTTTAACCTATTTGGAGGTGTAGTCAGCTGGATGA
>APFE031516125.1:178480-212040 GCA_000404065.3 Pinus taeda | reverse complement strand
TATTGGAGAGACCGGATAAGAAGCAGTTGTAGATATGAATGGAAAAAAACATTAATTAGTCATCACCTACCATATATATTGTACATATGAATATTGTACATATGAATGGAGAAAAATGTTAATAAATAGTCATCATCTCTCACATATATTATTTATAAACTAACCATTCTAAAAAATGGGTGTAATATTTAAATCTGGTTTCTGAGATTATTAATTGTGAATTATGTATTGGTTTCAGATTATATATCATTAAAATTAAATATTATTAATTCAAATGGGTGATGATGAGGATGACTCAAGATATAAAAAATATTAAAATTGTTTAACACATATATTTCTTATTATATTTTTTAAAATATTAAGAAAAGTTCAAAATATGAGCGGGAATTAGAAGAATTCAATTACTTTTTTATACCAAAATCACTATTCATTTCTTATATGCTTACATAATTTTTATGCAAATCATTATATGTTTTATTTTTTCTTGAAAGTGGCATTGTATTACATCCTTTACATGTAAGATGACTACTGTTATTTACTGTTTAATTTAAAAGTTTAAAGTATCATTTTTTTTTTTTTTAATATTAATAAAGATTTTATTAATTCAGGCAAATACTGTAAGAGGATTATTTAGTTTTTATTATTTTTTTACTTTATTTCTAAAAGATTTGTGCCCTAGAAGATAAGCACAAAAATTTAATATAAAGTGTCAAAATATATTATGGAACAAATAACTAAAAGACCAAAAGTTTCAAAATATCTTTAAGATGCAGATAAGGAGCAATTCATAATTGCATCTTTATATACATAGTGAGAAGAAAAGCACAAAAACCTAATACAAAGTGTCAAAACCTACTATGGACCAAAAAACGAAAAGATTAAAAGGCCCAAAATATCCCTAAGACGTAGATACAACCAACATAAATTAAGGAGCAATTCATAATTGCTTCTTTATATACATGATTTTCTTTAATTTTATGGTGTGAAATTAATAGAATGGTAGTGTTTGTAAACACATGGTTTGTTTTTCTCATTGTGTCGAGAGAAACTCTACAACTCAGTATAGAGAAGAGGTGGTAGCTTCAGTAAATAAGTCTAAACATTTAAATGTTGACTCAATATGGGAAAGATTTTGTGTTTGTAAATGAGTATTAATCATTTAAATATTGGCTCATTATAGAAGACATGTTGTAGTGCCTTTAAAATGAGGCATTAAATCAAATAATAGCAATAAAAAAAAACATAATATTTCCTCAATTAAAAAATAAATAAAAATAATAGAATTTTTTTGTTTTTATTTTTTTAACCAGAGTGATTATATTGTATTAATTTCCAAAAAAGATGGGGCATAGATGCCTGAGTATATAGATGCAAAAAAGGTAAGAGGTTCCCAAGTAAGTGTTTCCGCTTTACTACTATTATTTGTCATTAGACTGTTGTCAATTTCTACTCTGATGCTTGTTTAGTAGTGTATAAATTGAAACAAAAGGAATGCATATTTGCATTTCATATCTAAATACAAATTTTCCTCAAAAACTAGTAGCGCATATTCTTATTCCCTCCTTGTTCATCTTTGCTTGGCCTAGTTGATGGGCTTTTCTTCATCCATGGCTTGATATTGGAATCTATTGATTGAGTCAAACACTTATAATGTTTTGCTTTCCAGTGGAGAGGTTCTTTATTCTAGAAAGAAGATATGATAGTGTTTGTAAGTGACAATTTCTTGCAACGATTTGAGCACCTTTTTGAGATGTTTCCAACATTGGTTAATGCTAGTGAGTGCTTACCTAATTGAGGATACATCTAATTTTAGGTGTCCAATATTTGTGTTAAAAAGCCATTCACACTAAGCATTCCATCCTCTTTGAAGATCTATGGTTTGAGCCAATTCTTCATAGAAACTTTCACAACATGTGCAAGGAGAGTTGGAGGTTTTTGAGGGATCCATTTCAAGAGGTAGATGAAAAAAATGTAACTTGGGGATAGAGGAGAGATAGGAAAAAGTAAAGGAATATATTGTAAAGGGGTCGATACAAAATGAAAGCCAGACAAGCTTGAAAAGGAGGAGAGATGAGGGAGGGAAGAGAAATGGAGATGGGAGAATTTGTAATTCATGGAAATGAGCTCACATGTATGATGCAAGGACCAAGATAAGCATGGACCATGTCTTGTTATGGCGTGAGTCAGAGAGGATAATTTTGTAGAGGATTTGGTGTTGGATGATTATCTTTCCAAAGATTGAAGGGGATATTTTGAACTCTAATGTATCCTTTCATTGGAATGATTCCTGCCATTGTTAGATTTATGGATGATTACACATATGGGACTCATTGTGGATGGAACAAGTTCCAAGGGGTTGGTTGTGTCAAATATCATATTCATGGAATGGGTGTATTCTTAGTTCTGAGTTGATTCTCACTTTCCTTGAGGTCTTTAACAAGCTTCGTTGGCTTAACAAGCTACTGCATTGTTGTTACCTCCAAACTTCCAAGTGTGCAAGATAGGATTGAATATGAGTTGAGATTTGTGATATCTCTCATTGTTGGAGCTTCAACCTTTCACTAGTTGATTTATGTGAAAGTTTGAATCACCTAAAATTATGGGGCAATTTATCTATTACTCACAAAGGACTGTAACACCCAAAATAAGAACATAAACCTCAGCTCGATTTTTGGATTCATTTCCCAAACTCATTCAAAAATAATTCTTTCTTCTCCTTTGAGAGTGATAATGACCTCCCTATTGCAGCCTTCCCTGGGTTGTGTTTTTAAGCTCCATCAAAAAGGAGGAAGAATCTATTTTTCTCTTCTATCTAGACAAAGAAGTTTTGTTCTTTCATCCTTATTTTCTAGTTCTGCAAAGAAGGTGGTTTCTTTGGACAAATGTGGATATCTTGACCAATATTTGGGAGGACAAAATGGAACCACTATAACTCTACTTCTTACAATTTATTGGGATACAACGTGTTCTTTCCTTTTGATAAAATTACTTATGTGGTTATGCCCCAAACATCGGCTATGAGTTTCCTTTTCTCCATCTTTTTTATTTCAAATATGCTCTTGTTCCTTCCAAGTCAAATTTTCTAGCAAAGGGATGCTAGGAGACTAAGCCAAAAGCATTTGATTAGAGTTCTTTTTTTTAGGGGAAAGGGTAGCTAATTTTCCATTGAGAAAATAATTTAGGAAAAGGCATATTAAAATTGATATGGATATAAAGGGGTTGGAGTAAGTATTTCCAACATGCTTGAGAGAATCAACACGAGAGAAAAGAAATGTTGCATTGACTCTTGTGAATGCATACAGAGGGGGTCTTAAAGGTCCCTAAATATTGTGCTTCTTTGAGTTTTTTGTTGTCACGATCTCCCCTCTAAGTAGAGTCTAAAGAATTTGATTTTTGGTGGGCATTCACACTGTCATATAATTTTCCAGTACAACCAAACTAGTTGTTGGACCTACTCCTCTTGAAGTTCCCTATATCCACTTTGACAATGTGGTCATTTCTTGATATATCCCATTTGAAACCATCATTATAAGTGTTTAGAGTTGGATAAGAACCTTTTAAATTTTCTATTAGTAGGCCCCAGAGATGAGAGATTTCAGCTAGGAGAATTGAGGGTTTCCAAGCCTTCCAAACTAATCCATCATGATCCCAAATGGAGATTTGTAGAAAATGGGAGATACTTGTAGTTGCACACCAATTCCTTACAGTTTTAAGAGCTAGCAGGGTGGAAAAGATTAGTTTTCCTAGGATATGTTCCTCCTAGAATCCAATTTCTTTTTCTTTCTCCAGAAATCTAGATGTGTGAGAATTTATTGGGGGAGACCCTTCTTACAAAGTTTCCATATTAATGACTAAGATCATAAAGGAATAGGAAATTTGAGGATATTTGTTTTATAAGTGGACAAATATTATCCCTTAAGGACATATTTCCACAAAGCTAGTTCTTTTGTGATGAGTCTTTAAAGGATATTCACTCCCAAGGTTATGTTCATAAGCTTAGTTTGCCTTATTCCAAGTCCCCCTCTTTCATAGGAAGCTATAACCTTTTTTATACCTAAGGAGGTAGAATTATTTAGTTTTTTACTTTTATCCCTTCCATAAATAAATACTTAGAAGGATTTTAATTTGTTTTAGAATCCCAGTTGGTGCTTAGAGGATTGCATATTGGTAAGAGGGGAAGAGTTGATAATATAGATTTTATTAGGATAGTTTGTCCTACATAATTTAGCCATTGTGTCCCCAATGATCCAATTTATTCCTAGTATTGTTTAGTACTTTTTCCCATACCATGGTCTTCATATATTTCTTGAATATTTGCACTCCCAAATACTTGAAATGATTCTAGTCGAGTTCGTAAGGGAATTCAAAAATTTGGGAGATTTGGCTTAGAATTATGGGAGATGTATTTCATCCATATATGTTTCCCTTGGTTTTATTAAGTAAACCCCCTAAGTCTTTGAGGAATAGATCAATATTTTTCTTATTTATTCTCACCTCTATTTTTAAATCTCCTCCAATAAAAAGAGTGTCATATGCAAATTGTTAGTGGTAAATAATTCTTCTATTCCTTTGCTTAATTGAAAAGCAATGATCAACCTCGTTTTCCTTTATTGCTCTATATTTATACTAAGGGTGTCTTCCATTAGAATATATAGGAAGGGAAACCAAAGGAACCATTGCCTTATTTCCCTTATACTTTGAAGAAATGGTCTGGTCTTCGATTTACTAATGTTGCAACCCACAATTTATTGATGTAGACTTTGATCAAATATATAAGCTCGTTAGAAAATCCATTGTTTTTTAAAATAAAAAAATGAAAAGGATGTCTTACGTTGTCAAAGGAATTTTCCATATTTAGCTTAAGGAAAAAACCTTGTTCTTATTTGGAGAGACTTGAGTGAATTTCTTCTTGGTCTAGAAGGAATTTTTCCACTATCCACCTCTACTAGATAAAGCTATGCTGATTTTTGGATATGAAGGAATAGAGAAGGGTCTTTAGATGGTTTTTTAATATTTTTGTTGATATTTTGTAAGAGGAGTTTCATAAATATATTATCCAAAAGCAGCTGAAGGAAGATGGTCTATTTTATTTGGGGATTAAAGCTAGAAATGTTGAGTTGGTAATTCTGTCAATTTTGAATTTCTTTTGTGTGTAAAGGATCTTTTTTAGGAGATCGTTTTAAATAGGACCTGTATAAGGAAATGGAGAAATTGTCAAGTCCTAGTGCTTTGTTTGTGTATAGGGTTCAAATTACTTTTTCCATTTCTTCTTTAGTTACCAACTTGGTTAAAACAACATTTTGCTCAATTGTTCCTATTTTTTGGAATGGGCTTCATGCTTCCTCATAATCAACTAGCTTAATTTCAACTATGAGGAGCCTACTAAAATGTGGATAATATTCCCATTTAACCTCCTCTATCATTTCAATTAATATGTTCCCTTATTTATAGATGAAATTGATATTATTTATGTTTTTTAAAGCCTTGGATTGGTTATGAAATTAGGCCATGTTTTTTCTTCTTTCTTGAACCCAAATATTTCTTGATTTTATTCTCCAATCCTCCTCTCTTTTGTTTATTTTCTATATTTTCCAATAGATCTCCTTTTCTTATGCTTGGAGTTATTTTGTCATCATTTCATTCTCCAGCCTTTGATTGGCTATGAAAAATTCCATGTTTTTGTCTCCTTCTTGAATCCAAATAGTTCTTTATTTTACTCTCCAATCCTCATCCTACGCTTCCTTTTATTTTGTTTATTTTCCAATAGAAATCTTCTCCTACACATGGATTTATTCTATAATCATTTCATTCTCTAGTCTTGATTCTTCTTCTTCCAGCTCCCTTTAGAGAGCACACTTTTCCTAATGAGGCTCTCTATAGATGTTTTTACCTACGTATTGAGAGCATAATTAAGAAGCTTGAGTTTGGATTCCAAAACAAAGCTTGGTAAGCTATATATTCTTGTGTGACAAGCTTGTTCAACCAAAAATTCCACTTCCTTGTTTTTCAATAAGAGGGTGTTATGGTAGAAAGGGAGAGGGTTGAGAGTTTCTCTTACATCAAATGTTATAATTACAAGTTTGTGGGTAGATGTTGTTGATTATACAATATTTGAATATGGCGTAATAGATATAGTTATGAGATCCACGTATTTCTCCAAATGAACCTGCCATTCCTCAGTTTGATGTTCATAAGGCTATGATAAACCATTATATTTTCTAATTTGTCTCTACTTGGGTCAAGAAGGTAGAGACCTCCTCTTCTCACTTCATAATTCATTACAAGATTGAGGTCGCTTATGATTATACTAGAATTCCCACCTTCTAGGTATAGATTGAGTTCCAAGGAGTTTTAATGTCTCTCTTTGTCTTTATAGTGTATTGAAGAATAAATTTTATAAATTGAGCATGCCTTCCCATTTTATTTATTCTAAAAATATGTATTTCTCCAATTATACTCTTGATGAGTATTTTAAATGTAAAAAATTATGTGAATCCATATTGTTTATATACCTCCTAAAGAATCTCTCACATTGATTACGACCCCTTTAAAATATTTTCGATTTTTCTCAAGTAGATATGTCATTTCTTCCTCACTTGATTTGGTATCTTGGATTAACAGGGATGTGGGTTTTTTATATTACTAGATATTGTAGTGCACTTTTTTGGTAGCATTCACAAGGCCTCTATAGTTCCACGAGACCAAAATTATTATTTACCTTGAGAGAGGGAGGCAAATCCCTTGACTGTCCTCGCCTGGGTTTAAGGTGCTTTCAATGCTTTCCCTTTCTATAAGAATAAACCCATAGGTTGTTGGGTTCCCATTTCCATATCTCTTTGTGTTGATTCATCACACACCTATTTATTGAATTCCTTTCTAGATATTATTTGTGGGGCTTTTGATGGTGCTACAATTTCTTTAACTTTGATTCTGGTCAGAATTCCAACAAAAGTGGGAGCTAATTAGATGAGAGAGACAAGTGGTGGATCAAGAAAGAAAGAAATATAGTTTTCATGCATCAGCCCTTGAGTGATTAAGGTATATTCAAGGTTTAATAAGAGAAGAGGGATGTTCCTTATCCATTCAAAAAATACTATTTGGGGATCATTGCTTCACTCGATTGAAAGAAGTTTTTCCTTTGGGGCTTCCACATCTTCTTGATTGATGACTAGGGTTTGATGATCATCTAGATCTTATGATAAGTTAGCTAGGACTCAAATGTATTAGAGGAGCTAGGGATGCATGAACTTGATTAGACTAAAGGGGTGGGTTTGATTGGGACTAAATGAGTAGGCTTTGAGTTAACTAGATTTTAAGGGGTTATGCCAGGGGGTAATGGTCCATTTGGGTTAGGGTTTTTGTTGGTGTTATTGGTTTTTCATTTAGCTATTTTCCATTGTTATTTATGGGTTTCTTGAGATTCTATTATTGGTGTTTTTGGACATCTATTAGAAAATTGTCATATTCATAAAATTCCTTGAAGGGAAAATGATCGTAGACTAGTTACTAAATATGTGACTAGTTATCAAAGTTAAGCTTCAATGCTTTAGGAGGAATTTTTCCTAACTCAACCTCCATCAAAATATTTGCACAAGCATGCATGTTATCCTTTCATTCACTCTCATATATGTATTTCTTGATTTCATTTCCTATTGTTCTTATTAAGTTGTCTCCCTCCCAATGAAGTGGGAGTTGAGGGAGCACTTGATTAGGAATGACAAGATATGGATCAAATTCTAGGGTCTGTCTATTTAGATAAATACATATGGTATCCATGCTGTATAACCCATTATTGAAGATTACATATCTATCTTCCTTAATTTCAAAGTAGAAATCATAAACCCTCTTATGTAGAATTGAGCAAAGACTTTCCCTTTGATTTTTGGAGATTGTTTCATTGTACCCATTTGTGCACCACTTTTCGAGAGGGCTAGAGGTTGGTAAACTTCCCTCCCAAAATTCATTGAGTAAGGAAAAGAGATACCTTCTAGGGAAAAAAAGAGGGTAAGGTGATTTTTGGAATGGTATGCAAGAATTTTACAAAATTAAATACTGAAGGATGAACACTAGGGTGACCAACAGAGGAAAGGGAGGAAGAGAAGGAAACAACAACATGATCTAGCAGAGGGGTAGAGGAATGTATTCCCCCCACCCTAGAGAGGAATATACAGGGGAAATGGGATAATACAAATATCAGGGGGTCAAGAGCATAGGAAGATGGGAGCGAGGGTCAAGAACTATTAAAAAACGTTGGATCTCCTCACATTTTAGTATAATTTTGCTATCACTAATAAAATTAAAACATTTTTTTCCCTTAAAAGATTATAATATTCATTTGAATTAAATTAAATTAAATTTACAAAATAATGTTTCATATTGGTAACCATAATATTTAAAAACATATAATTAATAAACATACAACAAATTAATAAATTAATTATATAATGTATAATTAAAAATAAAATATTTTTAAATATATATGAGAGATTCATTTAAACCTATAAACTAAAATAATGATTCACATCTAAAACCATTATATTTCGAAAATTTATAATTAAATTTAGTTAGTAAGTATACACAAATTCAATATTTAGAATATATTTTTTTGTAAATTACATTTCTATCGATATATATGATCAATCTTTGCATATTGTTAGTGTCCTATAACATAGTAGTCAAAAACAAGTTTTTTCTTTTCAATTTATTTCAGTAAATGTGTAAGGGTTTTTATATGATCTCTTAGAGATCAAGCTATTTGTCTTTGCAAAGAATGTAAGATTTCATTATTGATGTAGTTATATTAGAGTGTGTGAAAGATGATGTAAAAATGGTTATGGATTCCCTAAAGAATGAGTCAAGTAAGTCTAGGGTCGATGCCTCATACAAGATCATGAGTGAGGTCATAGTGAGTCATGTATTCTCATAATTGCCATAAAGTACTAGGGTTATTTAATTCAGTTAGGTTTTCAACATCATCATATAACTATTTTTCTTGGTCAGAGACCCAAACATCTAGTCAAACATATGCAAGTGGAAATTCATCGCGCTTTTGCTGTGAGGAGTAACTTTTAAGGACAGAGGTTTGTAGCTTGAGAACATGTATTTAAATAATTTCATAATGTTGTGGAGGATGTATTATACCTTATGAGAACTATTTTTATTTTTTTTCTGAGTAAAGACTATTCTATTAAAATAAAAGAGGAAAAACATTTACAAAGAGGTTTGAACCTCTGAGGGGGCTGTAGCCTGCCCTCTGCCAAAAAGTCTATTGCAGGTATCCTGTTGCCTGACTTTTACAAAGATAAATATCATAACAGTAGGCGATCTGGTGAACTTAAGAAATTCAACACTACGCTGAGCTAGATCAGGATAAAGCTTCAGAAGAAACTGATCCCTTACAAAAATACTGTTCTTTACAATGACTATTACATGTCCATTGAGAACCAAAAAATACCTGGAGACTATGAAGCTCATGCTGTTAAGGGAAGAGACCATGCATATTAAGAAAACTCATACCAAAAACAGACCACAAAGGTTAGCTTTCTGAAACCATGAAGCACTTAGTCCTACGGAGGAGAGTCGGAATCTTTCGCACTTGCTTGGTTGGGTGAGCTTACCCAGGAAACCATTATATTATCCTCTGCTTCCATCGTGTTGCTTCGTGGAGGAAGAACAAGGTTGAGAACGTTTCTGGAGAGGCGCGCAGGCTCGTATCCAATGATGGGCTCTTGAGAAGACGAAGGCTGGGGATGAGTGTTTTTCTGCTGGCCTTCCTCGCGCATCATCCGAGAGTCATTAAGGACATCCCCAACTAGGCTTCCCTGAAGATCACTGGAAGTATGAGAATGAGACTGTTCCCTGGATGGTTCTTCCAAATTGGCAAGCTCAACCTCCTCTTCCGAGAAGAGAAAAGTTACAGTGGCTGAGATAAGAGGTTTGTTAAGCTTGCTTCTAAACTTAAAACGAGCAGAATGGAAAGAACTGTTCAGGGTAGGACCGAAACTATCAGATGGCGGAGAGGGGGGCGAGACAGAAGCTAATGGCTCTAAACACTGCGGGACAGAGCCTCCACGACTTCGTGAGCCTCCCCTGGACCCGGAATTGCTACCACGTCTGGGGATTCCATGATGACAAGGCATTGTAATATTAATTTTCTGACTGACCGAACTGAGACACTGAGGGTGGGTGTGGAGCAGCCAATTACAGGCTAATTGGACTAGGTTCCAGAACCAGACCTCCGCACTGAATAAAACCCCCCAATAGAGCAAGCATTCAAAGGAATAGCCTACCAACGAAACCCAATCACAAACAGATAAAACCCACTGCGCTAACAAGGTGCTGACCGGATAAGCAAAACCAGGACACCAAACAAAGACGGGAAAAGCAAGATTCTTGAACCAGACGCAGACACAAAGAACAAACGTAATAAACCAGACTGCAGCAGGCTCAGACACAACAGACGCTCTTGATATGCTAGACCCCACATACTTGAACTAGGGGGGCCTCCATATTCTTTTCACAGCTCTCCAGCGCAGAGGAATTAAGAACTTGAAGCAGATCCTTGTTCCAATTCCGCATAGTTTTAGCTCATTTATGCCCGAATTGATGCGCACCATCCTGTAGTTATTTCCTTGCAGTCCGTCAGTACTCAGAGCCATTAATACCTAAATATCACTTGCCTTAAACCGCCATAATCCGCTGGTCGTATCGCTAGCTGCCTCCCTCTCATGCTCCTGCATTAAAACGTGTTTAAGGCACCCACATCCGGGTGTGAGTCTTCCTTCGACTGCATATCGTTGTTGACAATATCGCAGAATGTTGAGAGCTGGCTTTCAGAAACTGTGGTGGATAGCGAGCCCTCAAAGAAATCCTTTCCACTGTCCACTCCCAAATTAGCTAGAAAGTCTGCCAGCTTGTTCCCTTCTCTTTTGATGTGTTTGAAGGAAATTGCTTGGTGAAGAGAAAACCATTGATTGAGAAGGTCCAGTCGAGGAGCCAGTCTCCAGCTGCTACTGACCTTGTGAATAGGGGATCCTTGCAGGAGTTTTGAGGCCATAGTGATGATAATTTGGGAGTCTCCTTCCGCAATAAGAGGAAAGAAACCTCGTTCTTGTGCCAGATTTAGTCCTCTCCATAATCCTTCTAGTTCAGCTGCATTATTGGTGTTCCATCCAATTGAGCCATAAAAAATTATGAGAGGGGTGCCTTGGTAGTCTCTGATGGCTCCACCGAATCTCGTTTTCCCTGGATTGCCCCTCGAAGCACCATCAAAGTTAAGTTGAAACACATTGATTGGCGGTGGGTTCCATATAGCTGAAGGCGTCAAATTCTTTGAGATGTTATCCTTGGATGAGAGCGGATGATTTAATTGAATCTACCAATTGTCCCAGATAGCTTGTTCCTGCGGGTTTGATGGGAAATCCTCCTTGGACCATACTTTGACAGATAGAGTTTCTCTAAGGTTATTATGCAATCTGATCCATATCTGCTCAATCAACATTGATTGATCTTTAAAGAGCCTTCTGTTTCTCTCCTTCCAGATATTCCACATTAAAAGACCTAGAATGAGTTGTCATAGTGTATTTAAAAGTTTACTTTGATATGGCTCTTGGCTCTAGGTGCGAAGGGTGCCTTTAATATCCCCTTGCACTCTACCTTCTTTTTGACACCAGAATGTGATCTTTTCCCACAATTTCCTTCCGAGCTGACAGGTTTGCATAAGATGTAATGTTGTTTCCTCTTCTTGTTTGCAGTTGGGACATATGGATGGCCCCGAGAAATTCCTTTTTCTTAGATTGTCCCAAGTTAAAATTCTGTTGTGAGACAGCAGCCACAGAAAGGTAGAGACCTTCGACCATATGGAGGAGTTCCATATCTTATCCCATAACTTATCTTTAACTACCCTATCTTTGATGATGAGTTTGTAAGCTTCTTGGGTAGTGAAAATGCCTTTTTCCTCGTACCCCCACCTAAGAATGTCCATACCTTCTGAAAAGAGAATTTTCCATTTTTGAAGTTCTGATGAAAGCGTAAGATGAGATTGCTTTGGGCTGTGTGATATGATGTGACATACTTCTTTCCATTTTCTGTGTTCTTGGCCATCGTGAGAGTCCCAAAATTGGCTCACCTTATCAAAAGGGTTTATATCTTGGTCTAGGAGCCCAGGGATATTGTCTCTGAGATTTGGCAGCTGCTGCCATGAATATTCCCAAAACCTTGCGGTATGACCATTCTTCACATCCCAAAAACTATGCTTTTGAATTAGATGTCATTGTAGATTGGCTGAGTTCCAAATAACTGATCCTTTGCTTACTTCTGACATTCTAATTCGTTCCTCTGTGGGCACATTACCTGCATATTTTGCTGTCCATAGAGATGCCCAAGGAGTGCTTGGATTTAAGAGCCATCTCCACCAGATTTTAGCCCCCATAACCATATTGCTATGTTCTCGGTCTCTCAACCCAATGCCTCCAGCCTTTTTTGGAAGACATGCTTTCTCCCATTTGACTAGCGCCCACTTCCTGTTTGGACCCGAATTTCCCCATAAGAAATTGCGCTGACACTGTTTGATTGCTTTAAGAACCCACTTAGGCACCGCCAGTATGGAGAAAAGATAAGTAGGAATGGATTGAGGAATAGCTTTAATTAGTACCAACCTACTAGACATGTTAAGAGCTCTATGGGTCCAAAGGAATAGCTTAGCTTCAAGTTTTTCTAAAAGGTAGCTCCAAGAGGAATGCTTAAGAGCCAAAGCAAATAAAGGAGCCCCCAAATATTTAGATGGAAGAGAAGCGATGGTGAAGCCTAGGATATGGGCAATAGCTCTTTGGGTGGTAGGAGGCGTATTGAAGAAGAAAATATTAGATTTAACTTTGTTGATGAGAGCTCCCGAGGCTTCCGAGAAGTTTGAAAGAATTGACTTGAATGATCGGGCTTCTTGAACAGAAGGATGGCCAAATAACATGTTGTCATCAACGAATTGCTGGTGAGAAAAGGCAGGGATATGGTGGAAGGCTATACCTTTGAGGCTATGAGAGAGGATAGCCTATTTGATGCTGCGACTGAGTCCCGCCGCTAGAATGACAAATAGAAAGTGCGAAAGAGGGTCACCTTGTCTTATACCCCGAGAAGGACGGAAAGTGGTCGACGGGATTCCATTAATAAGAATAGAAAAGAATGAGGATGACACAAGACTACTAACCCATCTGATCCAAGAGGGGGCAAAACTAAAGGCCTTTAGAATTTTTTGCATATATTCCTAACTGATACTATCAAAAGCTTTAGATAAGTCAATTTTGAGTAGCATACCTGGTTTTTTTATTGCTTAAGAGAGTGGATTATTTCATGGGTTAATATAATCCCATTCGTGATCTGTCTGCCTTCTACATATCCAGATTGTTCTGGAGATATAATAAGGGGAAGCAAAGGCTTCAATCTGGAAGCTATAAGCTTGGAGACAATTTTGTAGATAATATTGCATAAAGCAATCGGTCTGTATTTATCTGGAGTATTGGATTCTTCTGCTTTGGGTATTAGTGCAATGAATGTTGCGTTCATACCTGGATACATCCATCTTAGCGTGCGCGATTATTCCACAACCTGCCAGACTTCCCATTTGACAAGATCCCAGAAATGCTGAAAGAAGTTTGAGGTAAATCCGTCTGGACCTGGTGCTTTCTCAGCTTTTAGCTTATGCACCGCATTCTCAACCTCTTGAAGACTAATGGGTTTGAGAAGGAGAACATTGTGATCTTCCGTGATTAAGCTGGGTATATTTCTGGTGACGTTATCAATAGCCTCTGTTTTGTTCACATTAGGTTCTTGATTCATCTTCTTAAAATAATTCAGAAATTCCAGTTCAATACCTTCATGTGTTTCAATTTTACTTCCTTGCTCATTGTTGATATGGGAGATTTGATTGCTCATTCTTCTTTGCACAGTAGTTTTGTGAAAGAATTTTTTATTCTTTTCACCCTCCTTTAGCCACCTAACTCTAGATTTTTGCCTCCAGAGAGTCTCCTCCTGTAAGTCTCTCTCAAGGATTTGATTTTCTATGGATTGCTCCTTCTAGGTGAGCTCTTCAGAATGTCCTTCAGCGATCATTCTTTGCTGAATGGCTTTCATATCTTGATTGAGGTTGTCCTTAGCTTTGAAGATATTGCCGAAGACAGAATTATTCCAACGTTTAATTTCCCCCTTGAGATGTTTCAGCTTCCTCTGGAAGATGGACATTTTAGTGCCATCCATTGGATTTAATTTTAACAAAGATGCTTTGATAAATTCGTAAAAGTCGGGATGAGAAAGCCAAAAAGCCTCAAACCAGAAGGGTTGCCTGGTGTTGCGTCCAGGACGATTCCAGTGGAGGGTTATTGGCCAATGATCAGAGCAAGAGTAAGGAAGGATAAATGCAATGAATTCTCCTCCTAGATGAACAACATTATCAAAAATAAGGAATCGATCGAGATGAGAAGCTATTTGTATTGGATCAGCCCTTTTGTTGTTCCAGGTGTATATGCCATTGTTTGATGGAAGATCTATTAGCCAATTATTCTGAATGAAGTCTTTTAATATGGAGCCGTCTCTATTTAATCTGCATCGTCCTCCTTTTTTTTCCTCCATGTTTGCGATCATATTGTAATCTCCTCTAGAAATCCATAACGGGTGCACTCTGTCTGTATTGAGCTGCGTAATGGTATCCAAGATTTCAATCTTGTGCTGGGTTTCTTAAGGAAAATACATGTTTGTCATGTGACCATGGATATTGGTGCCAATTATGTGAAAGATGGCTTGAATGAAGTTTTTATTTGCATGTATTTTCTTCAGTTGAATGGTTCGCACGTCCCAGAGCACTGCAAGTCCTCCTAACGCTCCTTGAGCATCAACAGTTGTTACTAAGCCTCCAGGCCAAGCCTTTGCTGCTATTTTTTCCAATACTGTCGAGTTACATTTAGTTTCTTGCAAAAATAGTATTGTGGGTTTTTCCTCCATTAGCATGTTTTTTGATAGTCTTCCTTTCCTTGGGCTATTGAGCCCTCTGATATTCCATGATATCAACTTGATTGGGAAGGTTTGGGGTTGGTATTAAAATACTTGGTTAGCTTGGCATATCTGCCTGATTCAACCAAGACTTCTCCAATCTTGATGGTTCTTTCTAAAGTGGTCTTCCGTCCTCGTTTTTTACTGTCTTTGGTGATGAACTTCCCATCCCATTGACTACCGATTTGAACCCATAGTGAGTATTTCTTTTGGGCATTGTTGAGGACTCCCACTAGATTGTCCACTTGTCTATCAGGTATTTTGTCGAATTACCTGTTTTGCATGCTTGTTCTAGACCCAGAATGTCTAACTCGCCAATGTCTATTGATTTCGTATCCTCCTCCATGAATTGAGGTTCTTGATAGCTTCCATCTCCTTCCTTCTCTTTTCCTATACTGGGGTCCGTGCTGTCTATATCCATTTCAGGGATGCTCCAGGTTTTTGAGGCAGACTTGATATTGCTGCCTTCTTGTTCCGCCTCCTTTTCCCCTGCTTTCAAATGAGAGCCTTCAATCTTTTCCGGAATAGATCCTTTTTTAGTGGAGGTTAAGTTCTCTGGATCCTGCGAATCTTCATTGGCTAGAACTTCAAAGCTGTTACTAGTAGAGAGTTTTGATTGATCCCCTGGAGATAAATTTGTAGGAAATACAGATTTTTTATTTCCTCTTCTACGATTTGTCACCTTAGTGAAACTATCTGAGGATTGGTGTTCCTGGTTAACTTGAACCCGAGGTTTACTGTTTAAAGGGAAATCTCTATAAAGGTGTCCGAGGCCATGACATTTCCTGCACCTGAAGGGAACATGTTCATAATCAATTAACTGAATCCATTCCAGATCTTCATGAAAGAGGCTTACCGTATCAGGCAGGGGTTGTTTCAGATCCATATAGACGCAGATCCGTGCATATGAGGTATATCTTATTGTCTTTGTTTCTTCTACTACCTTGACGAATTCGCCCAATACTTTGCCGATTTCTTTTAGAGACTCCTCTTCCCAGTATTCCCATGGCAGCGAGTACAGCCTGATCCAGACCGGTGCCCAGCTTAGATCTTCCTTATCCGGGTTGAATTGTGCGATCCATTCTCTGAGAAATAGCCCAGCTGAGTTGAAGAAATAAGGCCCCCCATCAAAGACTCTGTTTCAATCTTCCAAGCAGTTGAAGACTACGGTAAAAAACCCCTTCGGCCCTAGATGCAAGGTTATTTGTCCTTTTGGATGCCATTTGACATTAATCCAGGCTCTCAAAGCTTTCTCATTTGGCCAAAATCTAATAAATTTGCCTATGAGAGCATGATCTCTCATATATTGAATTCTAGCATTGATGCGATGACTGGGTAGCTCCATTTTTGGCCTGTGGGTAGCTACTGGATTGCATGTGGATGAGCTTACTTTCGGCTTGTCTTGTTGTGCTTGTTCAGTCTGCTTCTGCTGATTTTCTCCTGTATTTCCCTCATTGTGCTCCTGTTCCCCTTCAGAACCCTCGATTTGCCCTCGATCATTGTCGTTTGTTGGAGGAATCGCCCCTCCTACCCCCTGAAGGGGGTTCATTGTACCCGCCTGCCAAAGCCTGTGGCCTAAGACTGTTGCGCTGCCGCTGTCAGTTCTAGTGGCCTCTGTCCAGAGGTTCTACCGTTGCAGGTTATCGCAGAAAACCTAACGCTGGTTCGCCGCACCGTGCTTCGCCGCCCTCCCTTCCCTCTCCTAGGGTTTATTACCTTATGAGAACTATTAGAAATATAGGGAACGGATAGAAGTATAAGAACCATGGAGTTGTTGTGCTTTTGGACAATTACTACATTTTTTTATTATTATTTTCATCATTTTCAAAATCATTTTTTGACTAAATGGATATGAATTTTGAAAACATAAAAGAGGTTTATGTCAAGAATGAGATATATTACAATAAAATCCTTTATTTATGTAACATGTGTCATATATTGGAATATTTGAATGAATCATTGCATACTCTTTTTTAGATTTACGTTATTCCCTATTTTAGTCATGATCTTTGGGTGCGGATTTCAAGGATCTGGAGAAGAATTTTCGAAACATGAGAGATTTTTTTCTCATGAAAAAGTTTATGAACAAAATCCTCATTTTGTTTTGTAAAAAATAACATGACTCAAGAGATAGGATTTAATATTTGACCCCTATTTTACAAAAATTTGATCCCAATTTCCTAGCAGACAATTTCTAAATATAATGTAACTCACTCTATCTTTGGTAAATGGTCGAGATCGACCCCATAAGTACATGGATGAGCTAATTGTATATATTTAAGGAATTTTAGTGTTTAAAAGATTGGGTTGGTTAGGCTTGAGATGGCAGAACATTGTGTGCATTGTATTTTCTTGATTTTCTAGTGAATGAAAGGACATATGCTGAATTTTACAAGGACTCCTATGTTAGTTGCTTTGGAGATGTTCTTCTTGGTTTTGTATCTTCCTTATGTTATCCATCATGATTGGAAATGTGTCTTATTGTTTATTTAAACAAAGATATTGAATCGGAATTTGCTTCAAAAGGTGCTATGTTTCAGTTTGCTAAACATTTATGTTTTCCACTTGAATGGAATTTAGAATTCATCATGTTGTTTGATGTTATGTATGTGATTTTCCACCTATCTTATAATAACCCTCCTACAACGAATTTGATTGAAAAAACTCCAAAAGGACTACTTATCTTTCGCCTGCAGAAGATCCCTCTTTCTCTTCACCCTATCACTGGGAAGGAATCAACTTATAAGATCGTATTGCCCAATGGATCTATCTTCTTCCCTACCAGCAAAAGCTTAAAATATATAATCCCTTGAGAGCCATACCTAGCCTAAGATCTAAGTGCTTGAAATTTTAGATAGAGAGATCCATATTCGAAGTTGGAAGGGCTAGATTCCAACTTCCAAGTGGTTTGTGGTTACCTTTGGATTCCTCTTCTCAGGTTGTAGGAATCACAGAGTGCTAAAACGTACCACATAAAAAATTACACACACACACACACACACACACACACACACACATGCACACGCACACTCACACGTACACGCGCGCGCGCGCGCAGCACACACACACACACACACACACACACACACACACACACACACACAGCATACACAATACACAACACACACACACACACACACACACACACACACACACACACACACACACACACACACATATATTCAGAAGTTTATGTTATCTCTCTCATCTTTCATTTATACCTAAATCTAAAAATTTGGCTAGGCATGCAGCACTAAGTTTTTGCAGGTTAGTGACAAAAACGATTTGTCATAGCTAGGAAATTTTTTATTTTACTTTGATCGGACCTATGACCTCATCAAGAGGGAGGGGAGATAACCCTTCCTACAAAGGTGTAGTCCACAAAACACTTGGAAATAATGGCGATGGTGTGCAGGCACATGTAGGCCAGTTTGGAGGTGCAGTTCTTCTGTGACACGAGGATGCAACGGAGTGAATCTAGTACTAAGGGCTCAATAGAAAGTCCACATGAAAATAATATGCCTTTTGAAGGCTAGTGAAAGCCCTAAGGTTGTGCTCCCCAATGGAAAACTAGATAAATCTCGTCATTTCATGAGGGATCACTCCTTAATCTATAAATTTATGTGGATCTAATTGAAGGAGAAATATATCATGAGTTGGATCCAACTGAAGTGGAAAACCAAGGGATTGGTGGAGCTTATATTGCGAGATAAATGATTTCATTGTTATCATTGCAAATGTGGGGGATAGGAAGAGGGTCTTCGAAAATGGAACCTACTTCATGAATAATGTGAGCTTGTTCATGTGATATTGGGAGGAGTGCTATAACCAAGACAAGGAACAATTCTTGGAAGCTCCCATCTAGGTTGAGTTATACTCCCTCCTAGATGATTTTTTGGGAATGAATTATACTAGAAGGAATTGAAAATACCATTGGACATTTTGTGAAAATATCGAAGATCACAAACAAGTGGTGGTATGAATCCTATGCATAGATCTATATATACATGCATATATCAAAACCCTTTCTAGAATTAATCAACCTTGAATACTATGGTGAGATCTAGAAGAAACCCCTAATCTATGAGCATGTGATCTTAAAATTCCACCATTGTCATGAGTAAGAGCACTTGATAAGATATTTCCCTTTAAACATTGTTGAGAAACAGGACACTGAAGGCCTAGATACCTTTGATTAATTCTAAGAGGCCTCCCAAAGAAGAGGTGGTAACAACAAGTATCAACAGGGGATATCAGAACTAGGTTCAAAAGGAGAAACACCCAAAACCTCAAAGGATGAAAACCCCTTTGCAATATTGAACCAGGAGGAAAGAACTATTGAAGGAGAGGCCAGGGAGGTTGAAACCAATGAGGGGGAAATGACGGAAGTTGAGAAATAAGATGGAAACAAAGGCGACAAGTAACACAAGCATAAACCCATGAAAATTTGGAAGGACATTTAGAATTCAAGGAGGTTATTTCGAGCACATTCCCCATCATGGAGGTAGAAAATCACCAATACAAACTTAATTTAGAGGAGAAAACCATTCTTGAAAACTTGTGTACTTTGGCCCATGTGGAAACAAAAGAAATCCTAGTAGAATAGGTTCACCATTACTTACACCTGCATGACACCTGGTGAAAATCCTTCTCCAACCCATGAGCCGACAATGTAAGTTCCTCTACAAGAAATAAAGGATAAACTCATTCATCCAAACCTAAGTAGAAAACTACCATTTATGATAGTAGAAATGGAAGGAAGCCATCCAGGGAGGTACAAAGGTAAGATGGATAATTCCTTCTAAGATTGATTCAGATCAATAATATTACGGAGAATTTTCTTAACCCAGAAGTTCTTAACTCAGGAAGAATATCTTGTGGAATATTTAGGGTCTTAATAGCAAGGTTAAGAAAATATATTTGAGGGCTCCAATAGAAGAAGAGAAAATAGAGATAGTCATGCTTTAGCAGATGAAATTGTTCAACACTAATCTTGAGGAGATCCTACATAGGTGTTGGAGGGGATTTGAATCCATGGGGCTAGACACTCATGAAAATGTAGGTGGGATAAATATAATTTAAAATCACAAGTGGGTGGATTTATAAGACTATATATCAAGTCATAATACCTTGTATGGGTGCTTCCGCTACTTAGGTTCTACGGAGGACCTTTGGATTTTAGTGGTTTATGGTCCTACCACTCCAAGGGGAAAGGAAGGGTTTCTCACAAAGCTAAAGGGCATGCATAGTTGGATGGGTGGGTAGAAGTGGATTCTTAGTGGATATTTTAATATGCTAAAGAGCCTACAAGAGAAGAAGGGAGGTATTGGGAATCTAGAACTATTGACAACTTTTTTCAAGGACCTTATCTAGGATCTAAACTTGGTGGAGATGGATATTGTCAATGGGACCTACAAATGGAACAATCAGAATGGAGGATGGAATCAAGTGACATGTAGGTTAGATAAGTTATTTTTTACTCAATAAATGATGGAAGAAAACTTCTTCTTAGAAGTCGCGATTCTACCTAGATCTGATCATTGACTTATTAAACTAGAGATCCATCTAAATATGATGCCTCATAACCACCCATTCTACTTTGAAAGTTTGTAGCTCCAGAATCCTAATTTTATTCTAAATATGGAGGAATTTTGGAATGAAATTGGGGTCACTAGGAATAGTAGGATGCAAATAATGCAGTTAAGGCTCAAATATCTAAAGCTAATAATCAAACAATTGAACGGGGAGGAATTTGGGGGCATATTTAAAGATAAATGGAAACTAGAAGAACATATCAAAGCCCTCCAATCTACTATTATCTAGAAGGGCCAGAAATATACCTTGACAGAAGAAGAGGGAAAGGTTATTGATGATCTCCAAGCTTGCAGGAAGCAGGAGGAGATATTATAGTAGTAGAAATCAAGGGTCCAATAGCTGCAGGAGGGGAAGAGAAACACCAAATTATTTCATAGAGAATTGATGAAGCATCATCACCATAATTTTTTTCTTCTCTTAGATCGAATAATTTTGATATGATGGTGGAGCATGAGGACATTGAGAAGGAGTTGGTTTCGTACTATAGGGAGTTGTTAGCTAAGGATCATATGTATAGGGAATCCATCATAGCCTGCATCACGAGTCGCATCCCCAAATTGGTTACCTAGGAATAAAATGAGGGATTAATGAGAAAAATATCCTTATCAAAGGTCAAAAAGGTAGTAAAGAAAATGCCCAACAGTAAATCTCCAGGCCTTAATGGGTTCACAATGGATTATTTCAAGGTTTTTTGGCCTTTCATTGTTAGGGAGGTGCATCAAGTGGTTGAAGAGTTGTGCCAGTACTAGGAGTTTTGGTTGGGTCTAAATGGCACTTTCCTCACCTTATTTTCCAATATTCATCATTTATAGGAAGCCAACAATTTTAGGCCCATTTTCCAATGTTATTTGTAAAATTATCTCTTTGGTCATGGTTAAAGGGCTCAAGTATTTATAGAAGCTTCTCATTAAGCTAGAGAAATATTATTTTGTGGAAGGATGACAAATCCTAGATGGCGTTACTATTGCACATGAAGTGGTTCATTCCTTAAAAAATTCAAGGAAAGAATGATGATCAAGTTGGATCTCTATAAAGCTTCTGATCATTTAAACTATAGACACCTGTTTCAATTCCTTTTAGCACTTGGCTTCTCAGACAACTAGATTTTATGGATTATATCTATAATATATACACCCTTTTTATCCATCCTCATTATTGGTTCATTTTCCAAAACATTTAGAGCCTTGAAAGGGCTAAGGGAGGCTGATCGGATTTCTCCTTATTTAGTCTAGCAGCTAAAGTTCTGGGTTGATATATCAAATAAGAAGTCAATGAAGGACACCTAACGGGTCTCAAATTATCGGGGTGATATTTTTCAGTTACCCATCAATAGTTTTTCGATGATATTATGATGTTTGGTTAACCAACAATCCACGAAAGTAGAGTCCTACGCTAGATTATGGTGGATTGACAAGATGAATTGGGTACCATGATTAATGGAGGTAAGTCAAACATATACTTCTTTAATACTAAAACAATGATCTAGAGAAACCTAACCAGATCTCTAGGATTTCAAGTAGGGAAACTACCTTCCAAATACCCAGGCATCCCATTGGAAACAAACTCATTAAGGATATCACTATGGATAGAGGTTAAAGAGAAGACTGCAGGAAGACTAGGAAAATGGGATCTTAGAGATCTCAATCTACGAAACTGTTATAGATATATTTGGGCACTGCAACCCCAATCATATATGTCCATAAACCAAGGGCTTGTGAGTCCCTAAAAGTGTTGTTTCATGCCATAAAGGAACAAGCTCAACTAATTACATCATCTCCTAGAAGTTCTCCACAGAAAACTACTCAGAACTGGTCAAAATTGGACCATACAGACTGCTCAGTGCTAAGGGTGTGATGCATCTCACCTGCTCAGTGCAAAAAGTGTGATGCATACTGAAAATCCCTTTTGTAGGGTGCAATGGGCGAGAGTAGACAAATGGCAGAGACAATTTGCAAGGTGGATGATCATGGAATCTTCCAGAAACTTCTCCTGTGACACTTGCCTCTCTGAATTCACCTAGGGATGAGTAAGAGATCATCAATCTCCAAGTGGAATCAAGAACTATCATAGAAAAGACACTAATCAAAATCCCAGAAACTAACTCACCCCTTGCAATCATCTATATGTGGATCCCTCATACTAGAGATCCAGAGGCTGGAATCTTGTATCTTGTAAAGAAGTGTTGTTGGTTTCCTGGTGGAATATCATAGTGTTGGTTGATTTAAGCTTTTCATGAGGTGAAGAAGGGCTTTCATGCTGTGAGGATGATGTTGGGTCAGATCAATGGGTTGTAATCCTCTCTTCTAATCTTTACATCAATAAAGTTATTCAAGTTTTCCTCCACATTCTTGTATGTTTGATAATATATATGCATTTGTGTGGTCAATATATGTGTGGTCCTATATTTTTTATGATTGTAGATCTCTGCACTTTGAATGTATTATGTTGCTTTGACTTTATAGTACTCTTTGAAGCAGAGCGATTAAGGAAAGAGCGGCAAAGATCTGTCAGAGAAGAGGAGGAACAAGCAAGGAACCGATTGAGAGATTGAGGTTGGTATTCTTTGCTCCTCTCCTATCTACTTATCATAAAGTAAAATGAAAGTAACTTTAATCTGTTTGCTTCTAAGATAGCTAACTGTCTTAGTGGAACTAGTAGCTCTGCATAGACACTAGATTTCCCGATAACAAAATGGCGACTCCATTGGGGAGTGAATAGCTTGTTTGCTTGTCTATATTTGTTTTCTTTATAAACTTACAAATGGAGCCTAAAGTCAAGCCAACTAGCCTTCAAACTGCATTTGTTATGCAAGTGCAAAGTAGATCAATGCTGCTTCAGTCTATCTCTGGGTTTTGTTTATAAATTGAACAATTGATTTGCAAACATCCTAATTGCCCTGGTGGTGGCTCAAATAGCCTCATTAGATCAGCCCCTGTGATTTGCATTTACTGACTATCATTTGCTCGGCTTAAATCCCTGAACTGAGCTGCAAACTGTGACCAAGAACTCAGTTGAAGTCTCGTCCCTGGACCATCACACCTTCTCCTCTTGGGAATCTGGATGCATCACACCTCCCATGTGCAGTAGGTGAGATGCATCACTCTTTCCCTATGTTACAGGTGTGATGATCAGATAAGACCTCTTTTGCTTCTAGATTTTGGTTTTTTTTCCACTCCCTTCAGCTTTATTCAGGATTTTTTTTGTCTGTGATCAGTATACCACTATGGAAACTCCCTTCCTTTGCATGATTCAGCCTCCATAGTACAAATAACTGTAAATGTTTTTTCTATGTATTGTTCGCCATTTACGATTCTCCTTTACAAAGAAGTAGCATAATCAAGCTATCGTCTTTTGATTTGGAAGTGTCGCAAGTGTCATTTTCAGTCAAAGAAAAGAATCCTACTATTCTTGATGGTCGATTACACTGTTACTCTTGTATTTGATTTGAATTAAAAGTTTTTCAAGTTTCAAAAGCAGTTTTCAATTCAAAATCGCAAAGTGTCATCATTATCTTCCTTTCATATTTTGAAAAGAAAATCATTAGTACTATCGCTTGAAATGATTTAGATTTGTACTTAGCATTCTTTTTTTCATCCACACATTAAGAAAGTGAAAACAAATACATGCATGTGCATTTGCATTTAGACTGCTTGTTGATTTTGATTTAGGACAGTGCATCTAGTGTGTGCTCTCTGCTCTATGTTGAAAGAATCATGCTTGTCTTTCCTTAGTAGCTAGGATTTTCATTGCAAAAAGAAGATTAAACGATTGTTTATCATCTTAGATTGCATTTTAGGAATTATATATCTACATCACGCGGTGAACTTGAAAGGAAAACTTCTTAAGAAAGATCAACTATAAAATAAATTCAATGAACATAAAAACCCTTTGGAACCTAACGCACAACATTTAGAAGTCTAGGCTAGAGACGTATTCCAGCGTCGTAAAGCCTGGTAACTATCGCTTTCATCATAGGTTGGGTGATTCCTCCTCTTTGAGATGACAAGTGCCAGTACAGACTTTTGCTCCCATGTACCATCGAGTATATATTGGGAGACCACAATAGGCTATATCCTTTATCCTTAGGAAGCCATGTCTGTCGCCCTATCGATCACAATGCACTGAACACAACATTCGAGAAGATTGACTGCTGTACCGTAAAAAGTATTCTGCAGTTTTGCGATTGGTTTGGTAATCCCTCTATGTAGATTTCCATAGTAGTCTCTTTCATTCCTTTTTAGACTCCTTAAAGGAAAAGGTCCATTTGAGCACTTGTCACTTCAGGCTCATTAAAAATCAAAGGCGACTAGAGTCATCTTTAGCTTTTTTTTCTCGACTCTTAAAAATTGAAAAAGCAAGTTGTGTCAAAGCATCTAAAATTTATTTTAATCAGAATAACGTCATTGTTCCCTCGTTGGTCTTAGGTTGAGAAAAATGGAATCCACCAACCAAGGGTTTCCCCTTGAGGGAAATCCTAGTCCTTTCTCCTCTTGGGGAAATGTTGGTGCACCCCATATGGCCACATTGTCCCTCCCAGGACTGACAATCAACTTGCCAATATGGCTCTTCTCGACCTCTGTCGTCCAAACCACTGCGATTCTTGAGCAATAAAGTCAGCAGCTAGATGATACTAGGGTTACCTCCTAACCTTTTGCTTCACTTGTTTCTCCCTCCCCTCCTTCCTCTTCGCTTGGTGAAGTTGGTAAAGCTAAAAACCAAGTAATTGAGAAAAGGAAGAAAGGGAAAGAGAAAAAGAAGAAGGAGCCAAAAGCGAAAAAGGGCAACCATGCATCATCTAGCGAAAATCCACACATTGCACCATCCAAACCTAAATCTCCATGTGTCATTTGCAAAGGAGACCACTATCATTGAGATTGTCCTTGCATCCCTCAGATCTTAAGGGACTGGTCTCTTCATTTGCACAATTCGATGTCATCAACCTCTGACGATCATGTTGAGAGTACACCGTCAACTAGCAAAAATGAAGTCTCTGAACAGAAAGGAAAATGAAAATATCCTTGCAAACTGTGTGAAGGCAATCATTCCATCCACCATTGTCCCTTCCTGGAAAAAGCTAAAATAGTCTTGGATAACCATCCTACTTCACCACTACGGCTTCCTCCTAGGTACAAGAAACTCTTGCCGAGTCCATTGCTAGTTGAAAATCTAACTGACACAACTTTGTGGTTGGTCGAAGCATCTACCATTGAAGATAAACCATCTGAATCCATACCAGACAAAATTCAAAAGGTTGAGATGACAGTTGACCCGGTCTTGTCTTCAGAAGGTCCATCTTCAGATGATACAGTCACCAAAGGGAATGAGAACAACACCGTTCAAATTCTTTTCGTAAACACAGACTCTGATGAACATGGGGGAAATCTACCCATTCCTTTACCATAGGAAGGAAGTTCATCAGGGTCATATCCGGCCATTTATTCGGTCCCACCTCTGAACAACCTAGTCATTTCCTTCGATTGGAATCTACTAGGCAGACCCCATTTACCGTCTAATGTACCATTCTGAATCATTGTACAATCTTATATAATGGTAATGGTTGGTACCATCATAGATGAAGGGGCTTCTGTGAGTATCCTTTCCTTGACTTCTTGGAAAGCGCCTGGTTCGCCATCGCTTCTGCTTGAGATGCGAAATCTAACAGGTTTTGACAAAGGAACCAGTGGACCGTTAGGGATCCTTCCAAGTTTGCCTATAACTTTGAGAGGGAAACCCGTATATCTGAACGTAATGGTAGTCCAAGGACGTTTAGATTATAATCTGCTCCTTGGGCATGGCTATATTTATAGCATGGGAGCCATTGTCTCCTCACTCTTTCGAGTAATGTGTTTTCCGCATGAAGGCCGAGTGGTCCAGCTCATAGACCAGCTTTCATTCCCCGGCTCACACATAGCTAATAGTCAAATGCCATCCCTAACTGGTATTTTCATGCAAGGAATGTCTCATCAATCTCCAGTCCATCCACTTGAAGAGGGCGAGTAATTTGGTGGCCATGATTGAAACCCCGGGGGCATGCACCCTAGTCTGCTTCGGTAGGAAAACTTTAGGTATAGGGTAAGTTTCTGCGGAAGATATATGACTAGTCTAATACACCCATCCATTTAGGAAAATGGGATTAAACTGGAATAAAATACCTCCATTAGAAGGTAGGCCTTTCCCGATAGAACAAATGTTTTGTCTACAAATTGAAGGGTAACTTGGAAACTCTACTTCACTATAACCAGGGGCATGCAAACCTTTTTGCGCGCAAGTGAAAAGTGACCAGGGTAACTCTAACCCCATAAGTTTGCTAACTTCAACTTCTTAAGTTAGGTGATTGGTTGGATCGACCATTCACCTTTGCAGGGGCCAGATGGCACCAGCAAAGTAAAGGAAGAGTTTTCCTACCTAACCTCAGTATTTAATTAACCCCTAGGATAGTAGTTGGTCATTCCTATCTTGCATGTGAAAGGGAGTGGAGAAAATTTTTGAATGGTGCAAGCTCCTTAAAAATTGAACGTATCGGTGAGACATCCTTATTATACGACTGGAACGAGCAATTTTTATGCGAAGTTCAAGATCGTTAAAAATTAAACCTAAGCAATGAGAAAATGTTCCCCCAGAGTTTAAGCTCATTAAAAAATGAACCAACCTCCAGTAAATAACCATTGCAAATGCATTATCATCAGCTTTTGAGCCCTGGTCATGTTCTTACCATCACCTCCACTCTGTTTAGCCAATCATACACATACATTTGATTGTTTACCCTTTTGAGGAACAACTGCGAAGAGTGATTCTATTAGCCATCCTTGTGACACTGTCGTGATTGGAAAATTCCAAACCTTACCTGGAATCAGTAGCTACCCAAAAATATCACTTGTTCCTCAAAAACGAGTCTCCTTTAAGATCTTTTCATCGGACTCATAAAATATGAAAAGATTGCCGAGCAGTTGGCCTCTCCAGCTTGTTAAAGCTAATGGGAGTGTTATCCCTCCTCTAGATTTTAATATTTTTGGACCTGAGGGATTATTACACAAAACGATCGAGCGCTTGTCTTGTTCGGCTCGTTAAAACTATTGAAAATTCATCCCTTTCGTATTATTTTATACTTTTTTGGACTTAAGGGATTATATGACGAAAAAGGATTACTGGATTTTCCTTTCCATCCCTTTTAAGAACTTTCTAAAAATTGAAAAAGGACCGAGTTGTCTTTGTCGTTAACTTGTTAAAACCAATAGCGACAAACTTGTCCATAGAGACAAGAATGAGTTTCAACACTGTCGCTAGGCTCGTTAAAACATAGCGATGGTTTGCCTGAAGGAAAATATAGAACAAGCATATGTTATCCTCCTCAAGCTTGAATAAAAATAAAGAGGTACTGGTCAACAATGACTGGGGAAAATTGGGAAGAAAACTTGAAGAAACTTTATTGGTAGCGACTTTCTCTTGAACATGACACTTTTACTCCATCACCATGATTGAGTCGGGTTGGGTTATTCCATTCACTGGTCATATTAACATTGGTTCACCATACCATCCATCTTTGGGTTTAACGCTACCAATCCATTTTAGTGTCGCTGATATGTTCAAGAGAAGTCAATTAGAGAATTCACCAACCCATCCTGTGTCTCATCCACTGCAATACATTCATGCTCCATTCTTTCATGACTGCCACCCTGAACCTTGTATCATCAGAGCGTTTTCACCTCCAAAAAATCATTTTCTCTGTTCCGTGTCGTAGATGTGGGATTCATTAAGGCCTTCCTATGACGGGTCACTTCTTGTCAACGATAGCTCATTATCCAAGAAGTCAACCTAGGAACAACCCTTTCAGTACTTTGAAGCTTGCATGCCTCAATGGCAAGTTTCTCTCTGCCAGCGACAGGTTTATATCAATGGCCTTCGACCGAAAGATTTTGCGTAGTGTTCGACGACAAGTCCCATTTTCACACCACACAAATTGTACTATAGTACCTTGAGGGTCATCATCATTATCGGTGATTCCTCTAGTGCCTATTAACAACTTGCATCATTGGCTGGTAATCAGGTGATGTCCTTCCATGTTCGACTCCAGAACATTTTTCACATGGATCGACTTGTACTCCGGGCGAAGATTGGATGAGTTTGAAGACCACGGATCTAGTTTCATCCATCCGGGCTGTGATATATTCAGGAAAATAAAGACATCAAATGTACATCATTGCTGCACAGATGATCATCTAAATCAAAGGATGATGGCTCTATTAGATTTATCAGTCTGCCACACAGACGATTGTCTGTCCTATGTACATGAAAATGAATTTATAAAGCTGAGCATGGGAATGCCTGCCTCAGCTAGATCATGAAAATGTTATGAAGATATGTTTGTATTGTATTCTTCATTACAGGTCGCCTTCTGTTCGAAAAACCTTGGATCCTCATTATAAAGCATTTCACCGACATCAAAAGATTTTCGACCTCATGCTTTAGGGGGCAACTGTTATAGACATATTTGGGCACTGCAACCCCAATCATATATGTCCATAAACCAAGGGCTTATGAGTCCCTAAAATTGTTTTTTCATGCCCTAAAAGAACAAGGTCAGCTGATTACATCATCTCCCAGAAGTTCTCCACAGAAAACTACTCAGAACTGGTTAAAACTAGACCATATAGACTGCTCCGTGCTAAGGGTGCAATGCATCTCACCTGATCAGTGCAAAAAGTGCGATGCATACTGAAAATCCCTTCTGTAGGGTGCGATGGGCGAGAGTAGACAAATGGCAGAGACAATTTGCAAGGTTGCTGATCATGGAATCTTCCAGAAACTTCTCCTATGACACTTGCCTCTCTGAATTCACCTAGGGATGAGTAAGAGATCATCAATCTCCAAGTGGAATCAAGAACTATTAGAGAGAAGACACTAATCAAAATCCCAGAAACTAACTCACCCCCCCGCAATCATCTATATATGGATCCCTCATACCAGAGTTCTAGAGGCTAGAATCTTGTATCTTGTAAGGAAGTGTTGTTGGTTTCCTGGTGGAATATCATAGTGTTGGGTGATCTAAGCTTTTCATGAGGTGAATAAGGGCTTTCATGCTAGGAGGATGATGTTGGGTTAGATCAATGGGTTGTAATCCTCTCTTCTAATCTTTACATCAATAAAGCTATTCAAGTTTTCCTCCACATTCTTGTATGTTTGATAATATATATGCATTTGTGTGGTCAATATATATGTGGTCCTATATTGTTTATGATTGTAGATCTCTGCACTTTGAAGGTATTATGATGCTTTGAATTTACAGGTACTCTTTGAAGCGGAGCGATTAAGGAAAGAGTGGCAAAGATCTGTCAGAGAAGAGGAGGAACAAGCAAGGAAGCAAGCGAGAGATTGAGGTTGGTATTCTTTGCTCCTCTCCTATCTACCTCTTGTAAAGGAAAATCAAAGTAACTTTAATCTGTTTGTTTCTAACATATCTACCCATCTTAGTGGGACTAGAAGCTTTGCATAGACACTAGATTTCCCGATAACACAAAAAAAATTATTATCCTCAAAAATGTGTTGCAGACACCACCGATCTACCAATTATCTATGCTCCCAGATCCCAAAGCTATTTATCAATAGATTGTAGCTTTGTTCCATAATTTGTTATGGTAGGATAACCAACAAGCAATAAAATGGACATTAGTGGCTTGGGACATATTATGATTACCAAATTGTGGGGGAGGATCAGGGATGGGATACCTAGACCTGCTAAATATGGTGATTGGTGAAAAAATTTGGTGGAGGTGGCTTCAAAGTGGAAAACAGAATTGGAAATAGATATAGCTCTAGAAATACTATCCAAACCTATGTCCAGTGGATATAATGTGTCAAATGGAGTTGCTAGAGGGGTCTTCTATCTAGAATCTAGCTAAAAGTTAAATCTCATTCATTTGAAAACACCTCTTCTGGGAAGTTAGAAATGGCCAGAGGGTTAGGTTCTAGGATGAATCTTGACACCAATAGCTGAACTTGGATTCACATGAGGAGCTACAAAACATCCAAGTAGGTATTCTTAGGGGAGGGGTAGTGGTTTTCAAGGATTTATGGGAAGCAATGGAGGCTCATGAAAACTAGAGGACTTGGAAATGTCAGGAAGACTGGAACAACATGGGGATGTCATGGGATTGGCCTAACATAGAGGGTATTTTAAAGGAAATAGAAATTCAATTAGTTAATGATCCTTATCATAGGAAATATTGAAGGATCCCCTCTCACACAAAGTGTGGGGAAGGAATTTGTGGCTTAAAGTAGCCATGATTTTATGGTTAATTGGACATATTTTCTTCTTAATCTGGGATCTCCCAAGGTGGAAAAGGTTCTAAGGAAAATATTGGTGCCTTATGTGCTAGGATAAAGAGGAAAGCCTAGGGAATATTCTCAATACATGCTTCACAAGGGAAATTATATAGGCTAGGATTAGAATAACAATTGGTTGCTCTCATCATTCTCCACATAGCCTTAGGGAATCAATATAATCTTGGGGACAATATTTGTTTAAAATTTGTGTTGTGAATAGAGCTTGAATGCTAGCTTCGGGGCTATTGTTTTGGAATGTGTGGAAGGCTCATAATAGGGCGTTCTTCAAGGATGAAATAAGCATAGGGGAGGAGGTTTGGAAATGAACCAAAAAAAACATCAAAGAAATAATTTTGTGTGAATACTAGAGGGAAGAACACTAGAAGGTGGATGGAGAAGAAGCCAATATCCTTAAGGCCTTAGAGATATCCCAAGAGATGGTGGTCGAGTCTTAGAGCCATATTATCGATGGAAGATCTGTCTCACCCTTGGATTTCTCTCCTCCCCACCAAGGTTTCATCAAATTAAATTTTTATGTGGCATCCAAAGCAAACCTAGCCCTGCAGATTATGGTGGTATCTTCTCCAATGACATAGGTAAGCCCCTTGGATTCTATGTTGGATATTGAAGCTCCACTAGTAATAATATGACAAAATTTTGGGCTCTGGAACATGGTATGGCTTGGGAAAGGGAGAAGGATCACATGAATCTCCAGGTCGATGGGGACTCCTAGTTGGCAGTAAACATGGTGCAAAAGCTTTTGGATGGATCTCTAGTCCAGAAGGTCGTTAAGAGTTGTCGCTTAGATCTCTTGGCCCATAAAATGAAAGCTTTTTTGTTTTCTTTCCCTTATGTCATCACTACACATTCACTGAGAATGCGAAATAAAACCATTGATTAGTTGGAAAACTAGGGTAGTCAATACTTGAACCTCTCGACTTGTAAGAATTAGCCTTCGACAACCTCTTCTGATTGGATGAAACAATTAACCAAAATTATTGAGAGGGATCAAGGAATCCAAATTGTGGTGACAGATCGTAGTGAATTAGATGTGACAGGGAGCAGGGAAATTACTCTTGAGATACTATTTGACATCATATGATGACTTGAGTAGACAAGTGGAAGGTAGGGAAGATAACACCTAGAAACTTTACAAGTACAAGCAAGTCAATTATTTTTTGGCGGACCATTTTATTCTTGCATCTTGTTTGAATGGTTATGAGCAACTTAGGAGGTGGTGAAAGTTATGTATTGTATGCATAGGTTATTTCCTTGCGCATGTTCGGAAATTAATGTGTTTCAAGGAGGATTGTGCTTGTTGTGTGGTGGAGCGAGTGCTCTTGTGGCTATGAAGCATAAAGATTCAAAATTTGGGACCCTAGTGCTTCGCGGAGGGAAATGCCTCTTGGTGGCCAATTGGTTGTGGTATGGAGAAGGTCTTGTTGGCTCATCCTCATTGTGTCTTACTATAGTTAAGGGTCATTTATACAAACCTATCAGGTAAGTTACCATGGTTTCTATGTTCACATGGTAAGATTTTTGTGGTTTTCAACTATGCTTTTCACCCAGGTTGTCTTCTTTTAATTCCAATTGTGTTTCAATACTACATATGTAGCGTTAGGGATCCTAGAAGTAGTTTTGACTCAATGTGTCATCGTGCATTTAAGAGTGGGATCTTGAATTTATATGTCCCTATCTCGAATTTACGGGTTTAGAATTCCAATTTAGCGAAGCCCTAGTGGCGACGGGGAAAGGTTGTGAGCTTTGGTGTCTGGATTCTACATTCATTCCTTTTAAGGTTTGGACGGTCTTTAGGCTCCTCTAGGTGCCATTGGGGTGGCCCTCTTCGAAAACAAAAGAGGACAGGGGCAGTGTATTTGGTGCTGGAGTTTGGGAATAGGGAGAGTATGGTGTTTCTAGAGTCAGTGTTGGGGATCCCCTAAAGGTATGTTGTATCAGCAAGGGCGAGCGATACTTCGAGGAGATCACTGTGGAGAAATAGCAAGTCGTTGTGGTAGTGTGGAGATGTACGATGTCAGAGGAGGAGAGGATGTGGGGTTGGATGGAAAGCATACCCAGGAAGTCCTTCTAGCTCCTTTTCCTATCACGAATCCTTCATCTCCCGATTCATTGGCTAGGAAATTAAATCCTATTACAACACTCATAACAGATCTTAGATGACAACAACAAGAGGACCAGAACGCACAATTGAATTCTTACACGACATTCAACACAACCAATAGGAATTACTGGATAACATGGCTTCTATCCAACGAAGTCAAAGACGTACCCATGCTAAATTATTCTTGTTGGAATTCAGGATTGATCCCTGAAGTTTCATGCACACGAGTGTCCTAGACCGCCCAATCACCTTAATGCTAGACATGCTTCGTACCATCCTGACAATGTGTGATGTCAATAGGTTGTGTTTACATTCTCTCTATTTTTTGGAACCTCAGTGTTGTTTTTATAAAGAAGAAATAGTTTTTGGCACATGACTAGCTATTTATGTCTATCTTTCCTTGCCAATAAATCTAGTTGGGGTGAGACCACGAGAGAAGATCCAAAAAAACCTTATATACTGTTTTGATATAATAATGGAAAAAATT
>APFE031516125.1:148240-177558 GCA_000404065.3 Pinus taeda | reverse complement strand
TTTTTTACCATATTATAATAAATTATTGTAGTCAAGTTGTCAATTGGGTTTATACCAAGGGGATGAGATGAATGATCGAGATTCTCCCCGTCTAGGTTCAATTCCAACAAATGACATGATGAACTTTGATGTAATGAACCGAAATACCTCTTGGCCATATTTGAAGGAGGGGAGTTCTATTTGAAGAGGGCGTGCAGAGAGGAGGGGCAGGTGTCATTCAATTTACATAGGTTCTTTTAGTTGATGAACCATTTCATCTTCTCTAGAATTATCCTAGGAAAAATTGTCCAAAATTCTATTGTTTGAGGCTATGGATAAAGGGTCCTTGTGAATATTTAGAACAGGATTGAATAACATTTTACATTCTTCTTCAAATATTTCAATCCTCTTCTTTTTATGGACTAGTAAACCCAAAATTGTTGGAAGTTGATGGACATAATGGTGCCCACTTTCATGCACTTCTATTGTCATTGAGATTAATGAGGTCTTAGAATTCTTCTAAATTCTAGAGTGTGTTTATTTTACATGAGAGATATCTCTATTATCCAAGAAAAACAAGATATGGTGGGGCTTGAGAAGAGTTCCCTTCATCGAAAAATAGATAAGTAACCACCATGAACATCTTTTTTTCTTTGAGACTGAAAAATAAAAAATAAAGCCAACTTTGCCTCTTGATGTGCCTAATAAGTGAAAACTTGGGATTATACAAACAAAGAAGAAAAACCAAATAGAAAATAAAATGAAACACATGTTTCAAAGAAAACGTCCCACATAGAGAGAAATAGATTCCTTCACAATAAGGTAAGCCCATAACTCTTCCACCATCCTGTGAAGAATTCCCCTTACAAAATTTTATAATGAGAATCAACATGAAACCAAGGTGCCAAGTAAACACTTCTCTAGGGTTCATCAACCTCCAATTCCAAATTGCATTTGTGGTTGATCTGTAAACTACCATGGATACTCCATTGGATAGTTCGTCACAATAGATCTGATAAAAGTATACTTAAAAATCTAAGATCTACTCTATTACAATTTTGATTTCTCTTTATATTTATAGATGTGTATTTTACTGTTGTTAGTGTATGCATGCAGATTAACATTTTGCATAAAATATAAAACAATGAAATAAAATATCACACACACATTTGACACAAGATATGACCTGGGAAACCCTTTCAAGAGATGTATGGCCTATAGGTACAAAGAAATATGGCCTATGTATTATGGGCTATGTCCTATGGGCTACTACAGTGGAGGAATCATCGTTTCCATGCTCTATCTCATATTCCTCTTGTTTATTTTTTCTTAGCTATGGAATAAATGCACTCAAAAGAATGGAACCCCTTTTCCTCCTAGTGGTTGAGTTATAAAATAGTTTGATAGCCTACTAGTGGTTAGGTTTTAAAACCTCAAATCTTAACAGATTTGCAATAAAGATTCTTATGGAGTCGTCTTTATCAACATCACATGACTAGCGCCTTTTACATGAATAATAAGGGTTAATGGCATCCTCTCAAATTATGGTGGTGAAAACATGAAGGTGAATTTCTAAGTAGAATAACTCACATACAAACTCCAATTTATGTGATTATTATGTTGTTCGAGAGGTCATTGTGTATAGAATAGGAAAATAAAGGTATGCCACTAAAGTAACAAAATTTTATCCCCTAAAAATGTCATATGATGCCTCAAAATGTGTTAGGTCCCTATAATACTAGTGTAGCCTCCATACTAGAAATGAATCCAACCATATATTGTAATGCATTGATCGAAATTATCACTCCTCAAACTCTCAAGATAGAGGAATGTGTCAAGAAGAAAAAGGTAATAGTGCTAATTGATTGAGGTAGTACTCATAATTTTATTCATTGTACAATAGCCAAGGATTTGAATTTATTTCTATATCTAGCACCAAAATGTCAAGTGATGTTTAAAAATAGAGGAACTATAAATGGCTCAGGTAAGTGCCATAATATCAATCTAACCTTGGAGGAATATGCATTGAATAGTCCAATGCTTTTCATTCTAATGGGTGGTGTTGATGGTGTATTAGGAGTCCAATGGTTACTATCTTTGGGGAAGATATCTTTTACCTTTCAAGAACTTTTCTTCAAATTTAATTTGGAAGGGAAGGAATTGAATTAAGAGGTATCATAGGGAAACCTGAGAAGTTAATTAGCTCTAATGGTATGACAAGTATTTTGAATACGGAAAATGTGGGGTAATTACACAATTATGCTCACTAGATGTTCAAACATCAAAATCATCCATTTCTTCATATCTCCAAAAAGTCCTTGGCAATTATTCCAAGGTATTTGAGACTCCCAAAGGTCTTCCACCTATTCATGATCATGATCATGTTATACACTTGATTCCAGGAAGTGTTCCTCCAAACATCATACCTTACAAATATCCCTATGCCTAGAAGAGTGAAGTTGATTTATGGTTGCATAAATGTTAGAGGCAGCTATAGTTCAACCTAGCCAAAGTTCTTTCTCTTATTCAATAGCGTTTGTGGACAAGAATCATGGATCATGGTGTATGTGTCTAGATTCTCGAGATCTCAATAAGATCACTATTAAAGATAAATTTCTTATTCTTTTCATTGATGAATTGTTGGATGAACTACATGGAGAAATTTTCCTTCATCAAGACATATCTTCATTTAATATATCATCAAATTAGAATGAATATATAAGACATTTCGAAAACAACATTTAAAATTCATGAATATGTTGTTGCTATGACAACGCACCTCCAAAATATTTGGACCATTTAATTTTGGAGCCTTCCTATGTTTTCATGAGCTATCACTTCAAGCCATATTTTTTCATCTTGTCATTTGTTCATGCTTTTATAAATATTTTTTATCCTTTCAACATCTCTAAGTTTTTCTTTTCCTTGTAGGTCAAAGTTTCCTAAGTTTCATTTTCTCATATTTTAAAAGTTGGCTTGTGACCTTTCTAAACATAGGAAAAATGTGAGTTTTCTCTATGACCTAGTCAAAATTTCCTACTTTGACATGCACACATCACAAAAGTAGGTAAACACATTTTCCTTTCCTAGTGAGAGCTATAGAAAATCTTGTAGATTCATAAGCTAATGCAATTTACTAAAGCAAGAGACAAGAATCTATTTCTACACTTTATAGTAGAGGTCCATAAACACTAAGCAAAAAATAATCAATAGTGGAAGAGAATCAAAGGCATAAGACAATAAATATCCGGGGAAAGCCACAACTCAAAACCCCACTATCTGTTTTGTATTAATCTAGAAAATCAAGATGAAATTACAATGCTTGTTCTCTCAAGAAAATTCCTAGCACTTAGCAAATTCATTCTCCAACTCATAAACAAGCTCAAGGCCAAAGATTAGCCTCTTCATAAGCTCTCCAAGTCTCTATTCCAATTTATAATTTCTATAAAGGATAGCTTGTATTTAAAGGGAAATAAAACCTCTAAAAATAACAAAATCCCTCGAGGATCACTTCCTAAATGCATGCACTATTAGTGAAACTCAAAAAAATCTAAAACAATTAGTACACTATCCCTGCACTCTAGTCTCAACTATGTCTTTCTCAGAATCGACATGCATGAGTTTCTTATGGTGGAATCTTCAGTTAACTAGAGTAACACTAATTAAGTCACTAGTTTCCCAACTGACTGTTTACTCACTATTAGTTCTTGAAACTGATTAGAACTAATTTAGCTGGACTTAACTCAATAAACTCAGTTAACTAATTACAACTCATTCATAACTCATCCTTAACTCCTATAAGTTAGGGATAACATATACATGTCTTCTAAAAAACTTCCAATTCGAATTTCCTAAATTAATTAAGTTAATTAAACTTAATTATTTTCAAATTTCTATGAGAAAAGAATTATATTTTAATTCATAGTTTAATTCAAGGACAAACTAAACTGGAATTTCTTGTTTCCATTTCTTAACACTCCCTCCCAACAAGAAAGGGATTATCCACTACCTCGATCATGTCTCTTTGAAACTTGAATTTACATCTTAGCAATGCCTTTGTCAATATGTCAACATCTTGATCCTTCGTCGGAATGTAATCTAACAACATGATCCACTTCAATACACAATCTCTAAGATGATGATAGTAGATATCTATATTGTTAGACCGATCATGAAAAATTGGATATTCATAGATTTTGATACAACTCTAATTATCACAATAAGTCATTGTCGGATCCATTTGCTGACCAAACAAACCAACCAAGATCTTCCTCATCCAAATAGCCTCACATGTTGCTTGACTTGAATCCATGTAATTTTCCTCTACCAAACTGAGTGCAACCGATCTCTATTTCTGCTATACCAAGAAACTGTAACTGACCCAATGCTAAATATCCCTCCTGATGTGCTCTTCCTGTCAAATGGACTCCCTGCCCAATCCGTTGGGTCCCTATAATACTAGTGATTACCCCATTACTATTGTAGTTGTACCCCTTATTAATATTGTTGTGCCCCTATCGTCCCCATATTGTTATTACTGTGCCCCATAGAATCCCTCTATTGTTATTTTTGTGGCTTTATATTATTATTGTTAGGTCGGCTGGGTTATATTGTGACTCCTTAGACTCCTCTATATAGAAAGAGGTTTTGTCATTTGAATCATCCAAGAATTGTTCATTTGTGTAATGTAAAGGAGGTTGCCCCCTCAAAGAGGCTGAATTCTAAGGTGTTCAACTATCTTTTCTATCTTTTTGTGAGTTGGTTTCATAACAATTACTTCAAAATTCTCTAATGCACTTGCAGCTCCGATATCAATTGTTACCCCCTGCGAGCACCCCATTGGGATGATTTTCTGCTGATTCACCATCCTTAACTGAATGGGAGACCACTGTAGCGTAGGCCTCCCCATTCTTTCCCCTAATTGTTTCAGTAAAACATTTGCGTCAGACCCTAGGTCCATGATAACTTGGTCCATTTCATATTCTCCTATCTGCGTGGTGAGTATCATCTCACATCTAGTATTGCGTTGTGCTTACCAAGATTTCTACCTACACGTTGTCGCCAGTAGCATTTTCCTTGCTAGCGCGCCAATTGATCAGTTCCTGTAGTCCCTTCACCACCTTGCTATCACACAGCAGTTTCATGCAGGTCTCTAAGAACATGGTAATCATGGACACGTCCATTTCCTCCATCGACTTCTCTTGACTTCTTGAGGTAGAGGCCTCAGTGAAACTTTTCTTTGCTTCCATAAATGTTTCTTTTGCACGTTCCAAATCAAACCCGGTCTCCTTTTCTAGTGCTTTGTGGACCCACTCACCTTCTATAGGCTTCTTCCCCTTATCCTTACCAATCATCATTCCACTTTGTAGCATAATTTTTACCTTAGTGTCTTCCTCGTGAGGCTCAGCCCTCATCATCTGTAGGTTCTGAGTCAGTTGCGGAGGCTGCGCCCCCTTTTTGCAAATCTTAGCCAACAATATAGGGCAATCCTCCACTGCATGGTCAAATAGAGTACAATAGTGGCATGAAAGACGTGTTGGATTTGGGCAGTCTCTCGCGTAGTGTCCTGGTCCTCCATAATTGTAACAAATAAGTTGCCCTCAACCTCTACCAGGTCCTCCTCCACCTCAACCTCATCCATGCCCCTGATACTCACCTCACACTCCTCTACCGCCTTGGTCCAAAGGCCGCGTTTCTCCCTGCACCCTATATGCTAGTGTCCTATCCATCATTAATTCGTATCTATGACAATTCTGCTCATCATGACCTATTGAATGACAGAAATCGCAGAAGAGTTGTTGTGGTGTTTGTACAAATTTCTACAGCAAATGTCAATTGTCGGTCACATGTTTCCCAGCTACCTGGAAGATAGCACACCATAGCGCACCCTTTACTTGGCCCTGTTGCAGCCTCCAGCCTCAGAGGCATTGGCCCCCCTGCTACAACACAATTCACAAATACTGGATAGTGATCCTTGTCATGCCCCTGACCTTTGCATTTCAGGAACCAGACCTCTTCACATGCCTCTGGCCAAGTTGTTATGTCTTTCTTCAGACTTTTCATTTTGAGGCAAAGGTTCTACAATTGTGCATGAATCTGTTGAATCCCAGATTAGCATCCTGCATTGGTTCCTCATCCAATCTCATCATGATTTCCAAAGCTTCTGCCTGGTCCCAATCTTCTGTTGTGATAGCATAACCCTTAGGTGAGGTAGGAGCGAGGCCACAAACCATTCACAGTCCTACCCATTAGCCAGATTCATGTTGGCTTCATGGATTGTACACTTTAATCATTGATCCATATCCCAGGGTGTCTCTCTAGGCTTCATCATAATCTCCTTGAATCCCACAATTGGATTGCGTTTGAGACTTACGTCTACCAAATTACTTATTTAGCGCAGTTTGGATATCTGTCAACGCGGATGTTGGGTTATCAGTACCGTACTTAATGTACCACGTTAGTGCGTGGTCCTGCAAAGCACTAACCAACATTATTTTCTTCATTTGATCATTTTTGATACCTTAAGCATCCCATACAACCTTCGCAACAAACCAAAACTGGTTCAGACCTTCATTTCCTATCCCCTTGAACACAGGTGTGGGTGAGGGGGTAAGCAATGGAGGTGAGGATGGAGGCAGTGTGGATGTATGAGATGAGGATGGAGGTGGTGTATGTATTTATGGGAACCCTTGTCTTATCAACTAAATAACGCTCATCGAAGAAGACCGTGCTGCTCCTTAATTGTCACTTAAAGGAGGCTCAATCAACGGGCTGTATTCAGGACCTTTTCTTCCTCCATCCCTTAAATACCTTCCACTTCGCATAGCCCCAAACATCAAGGTTGCATGACACGCTTTTCACACAAGAGCATCTTAATCCAAGTATTTAATGATTTCAAATACTTGCCTCGTGGCCCCTTGAAGAAGCGGCACTCTACTTCACTATAACTAACTGAAGTATCGATCGCGAACTCTGTCACAAGCCCTCATGTGATACGATCAAGCCAATGATCGATAACACACGTGATCTTATCTTCAGAGGCTTCCAATTTCCACACTAACTGCGGGGTCTAGACAATCAGACCGTCAAGCCTCCACCTCCCTTGGTCGTCTGCCAACTTCACAATCCACTTGTATAATTCAACCAAGAAGGAACAGAAGAAGATTTCGTGTATCTCTGTGTACAGATATCTGTTCAACCACTGTTCTTTTGTCAATCGTGGATTCATGTTTTCTTGTGCTGCGAATTTGTGGATCTTTCTATCCAACCAGCCTTCAATCTCCTTCTTTGTTGGATTCCAATCATGCGACATCACACATCTAATTATGTAGATCCCATTCCCGACAACAGAACCATTTGTTGGCTTGATGGGCCCAAACCCAGGTTTAGTGTTAGTTAGCCAAGAAAATCCCTACAATACTAGCCCTTTCGGCATCAATCCACAAAGCGTAGACTGAAGTCTCACCTAAAGAAGTATGGGGGATGCAGGAACCAAGTTTCCGCACCCTGAGATGGTTGTGATGTCGGTTTTAGACTTTAACTCTACCTTCATTCAGATCAATAAGCCTTTAGGGATTATCGATTTACTTCTTTATTAGTCTTTCAGAACCCCCCACAAAGGTCTGCAATCATCCTTCACGTAACCCTAACAAGCGATTCAGGCACTTACACACCTCTGTAACTACTTTTTTGTATATTTTCCTGAATAATCTTAAGTGTTCGCAAATTCTACCATGCAATTAAGATTATATTTGCGTAACATATATTTGTACTCGTGTTCACATAATAGAGGAAAAAATATATATTCACGCATCAAATTAGAAATAAAATAAAAAAACCTAGTGCTTAACATAACATAATTGCATGCAATTGATAGAAGTAAAATACACAGTGATTTCAGAATACTTCTCTTTATTGATGACTCAGATATTTGGTACAGACTCTAACTACCCTGCACACATAGCTGCAGGGGTTTGTGCACTCAGCTGCAGAGCCTCTTTCCTACACTAAGACTCTCGCTCTTAGCTCTTCACATACTCATCAATGACTCATACTATCCACTATGAACTATCTTAGACCCCTCCAAGAGCTCCTTTCTATACAATCCCATGGTCCGTGGACCAAGTGCGGATCTCATCAAGCCAGCACAACCTATCTAAACTAAGGGCGGAAACCCTTTTTGACTCCTAATATCTTCGCACTTCGCGACCATAAAATGCGGAGACTTTACATTCCTTTATAGAAAATTCAGGCTTTTTGCCCCAAAACTTGGGCTTTTAACCCTAAAATTGACCCTAGGGGACCTATTCCCAACATCTTTGAATCGTGAATCATATAATAGAGCCCAATTACCTTTCTGAAACACCTTATTTTTAATACACTTGTCATGCCACTTAGACCTCTATTGTTGGATGATATTTGTTTGTTGAATGGAAGCCAATCTCTTCTCATTAAGTTCATTTAGAAAATTTAACCGATGTTTCTGAGTTGTAGTCAAATCCAGGTTCACTTACAATGTTGTTATGATTGTTTTTACTTTGAACTCAATAGGAAATAATGGGTTTTTACCATATACGAATTCATATGGTGAAAATACAGTAGTATTTATCCATGTAGTTCTATATGCCCATAGTTATTCTGAAAGTTTGTCAGCCCAGTTCCTCAGTTGGCTTGCTACAATCTTGGTGAGAATTCCTTCAAAAACTTTATTGGTTCTTTCTACATCACAATTTTCCTATGGATGATATGGTGAAATAATCTTTTGATAGATCTTATATTTCTCAACTAACTTCTAGATCAAATGAGACATGAACTATGCTCCTCCGTCTATCACAATTTCCCAAGGTAGTCCAAAGCGAACAAAAATGTCTTCAAACAAAAAGTCTGAAACAACATTCTTATTTTCCCTAGTTAATGCATTTGCTTCAACCCATTTTGTGACATATTCTATACAGACTAGAACGTAGGATTTCTATTGAGATGAAGGATTTATTGGTCCTACAAATTCTAATTCCCACTTCTCAAATGGTTCCAAAACTACTTGAGTATGTAACGACATTTCATATGACTGGAGTGGTTGACCCATTCTATGAGAAATGTCACCTCCATTTACAAATTTCTTTGCATCTTGGAATATGGTAGGCCAATAATATCCAGTCGAAAAAAAATTATACCCTGTCCTTTTGTTAGCAAAGCATCCTTCACAAGGTTCCTCATGGAAGGCTTTAAGGATATCAAAAATCTCATCTTCTCTCACAAAATTCTTGATCTGCTGATTTGGTCCTATGTAATAAAGATATCACTCTACTTAAGAATATCTTGCACTCTGCTAAAAAATCCTCTTCCTTTCTCTTGATGACAGATGATGTGGAAATGTCCTTGCAGCAAGATCATTAGCTATGTCTACATACCACAGTGAGTAATTTGAAATAGAAAAAATATATTCATCTAGAAAAGAATCCTCAATGGGTATGCAATCATCATCAACACTCAACCTAGAAAGAAAATCAACCACTACATTATCTTTTCCAGGTTTATCTAATACTATTATATCAAAATCTCGTAATAGCACCAACCAATGTTTAACCCTACCATTAGTGAAAGATTTATTCATTAAAAAACAAATGGCAAAGTGGTCAATGTGCACAAATATTTGATAACCTGTAATGTAGTGCCTAAATTTATTAATAGCATGTACTACTGCAAGAAACTCTTTTTCTGTAACGGTGTAATTTAATTATGCTAGAGTCATGTTCTTGCTGATGTAGTAGATGGCATATGGATTTTTGTCTTCAAGTTGACCTAGCACAGATCCTATAACAATGTCAGATGCATCAGTTGCTATATGGAATGGAATATCTTGGTTTGGTCCTTGCAAAATAGAGCTACTGATACACACTTCTTTAATTCTGCAAAGGCTTGTTCACATTTCCCTGTCCAGACAAATTCCACATCTTTAGTAAGAAGAGGAAATAATGGGGATGCAATCTTTGAAATTTTTTCTATAAATTGTCTGTAATACCATGCATGTCCCAAAAAATTATGTACCTCTTTTTGTGTTTTGGGAGTTGGAATTTTCACAGTTTTTTCTATCTTAGTAGGGTCACAATATGTAACAGCCTCATCAAGGTCCACAATATCATCCCTAGGTGATTCACATTCCTCTTCGGTAATAACAGGGGAGGTTTTTGGATTTACTACTTTTCTTGATCGAAGATGGATTTCATTATATCCAAAAAGAGTAATTTAGTACGTCTGGAAAGAAGTGGGGGATTCTATATTCTTGGCTTCCTTATTATTTGGGTTAGGGTTAAACTGTACAAGTAATTGGGGATGTATGGGAAGAGCGGCAACAGATCATGAGAGAGGTGGCAGTTGTGATTGCTTTTGTACTGGTAGTGGAGGAGGGGTTGGACCTAAAGAGTTTCCCCTCCAATTTTGAGGCTAAGAATATGGATGAGATGGAGGATACTGGAAAAGGTGGAGAATGAGACCATTGGTTCCACAGTGAAGGAAATTGAGATGGAAGAGGAGTGGAATATTGCCATGGAAATCATTGAGCATTATATACATTATTCCACGGATTAAAAGAAAAATCTTGAGACATACCTGGTATTTGCGGTTGCCAAGGATTCTTGGACCGATAAAGTAGGAATATTATACTTCTTCACTTGATTCCTTGAGTATTTCTTTTAGTATGGGAAGCTCTCAACAGTAGTCAATTGAATGCTCTAGATCAAACATATTGCACAAGCTGATGTTGTTGACTCTACATTCCTTCAAGGAATGTTTCTCTTTACATTGCGGGCATAATATAGCCAAATATTTATCAGCTTCATCCCGCGACTTTTTCACTTGTGTTGTTGTCAGTTGGGTAGATAAGGTATTCAGAAGATCAGTCCTAAGATTTTCGAACAGGTTTTCGATCTTGGCTCTGGTCACACCTCCATTTTCATATCTGTGTATTCTAACAGAGGCATCTCGTTCCATGCTCCTCCCCCATGAAGATCATCTCAAACACCTTAATCATAGTTTTATTATCTCATCAAATGACTCCTGAGATATATCTCCCTTTCCTAATAGGTTCAACATGTCGAGGCGATCGTCTCTCATTCCTCGTATAAATATTTTTTTCAAAATTTCTGAATCCAGATCATTCTGTTTGGATCTCTATAGATTATAATGTAATCGTTCCACATAATCTTCAAAGTTTTCTTATTCCTTTTGTGTCATTCTAAATATCTCCTCTCTCAAATATTTGGTCTAACAATAGTCTTGGTATTTCAACAGAAATGTAGTCTCCATGACTCCCCATGTCCGGATAGTAGCAGAACCCAGTCCCATAAACCATCTTAGTGCTGCTCTTTTTAGAGTAGCAGGGAATAGTTTTAGCTTCTCAGCATTTGAAGTGTAGTCATAGCTCCTACACAAAACATCAAATTCAAACAAAATAGTATCAGGATCTTCTATTGTCAATCTTTGAAAATATGAAAGGGCCGATTGAGGAATATTTTTCATGGGAGCTTCACCCCTTATATCACTTATTGGAAATACAAAAGTGGTAATAGTGGCATTTTTCTATCATTTTTATTGTTTTTATTGTCTCCCATTGTGGATTCTCCTAATTCTTGTTCTGGTGAGTACCCTCCCAAATATTGTTCGGGTGAATTTTCTATGGATAAAGATTCATGTGATGATTATTTAGGTTGGTCCAGGGCTAGTTCTTTTACTGCACTACTTGAATATGGGTATTGATAAGTAAAAGTATGCTCTTCCGATTATGGTTCTTGGTTCCTCCCAATGGTTTCCCCCTATCCTTCTAGTCCAAAATCCTGGCCACTAGTCTCTCCCTATTGTTCCTGAGTTGAATCTATAGGTTTGGGAGTTTGTAAGCTAGTTTGAGGAAGGTAGGATCCTAAAACAGAGGAACAAGATATTCGTGATTTTGATGTAGGAGTAGCAGCTTTCTGCGGGCCTATTTTTCTTGCATCCCTATGCGAAGTTGATTTCTATCTCTCTAATTTTGAGATCAATTCTTGAATAAATATTTTTCTCCCTAAATCTGTATTTTCTTGTTCCTTTTATGACCCATTTTTCTAGTAGCTTTATTATAGTTCCTATGTTTCGTTTCTTATTTACTCATACATCCTACACATGGACCCTATGTGTAATTATTTCACACCCTAAGTATCTAAATCACTATAGTGGTGAGCCTGCTCAGGTATGTTAGAGTGATCCGCAGGTTCTTACCTCTCGTCTTACTGCCCAGTGTCTATAAAAATGAAGACACTCTAAAATGAAATTTCAAAAATTTACACACCCTAAGTGTTATAATTACCATAGTGGTGAGCCCACTCATGTATGTTGGATCGATTCGCAAGTTCTTACCTCTCACCTTACCACCCAACACCTATGCAATTAGAAACACTGTATCAAAAGAAAATTCAAGAAAAAGCATTGGTTGATTGTAGTGTGAACTGCCTTCCTCGACAACAATGCCAAAATGTTTGTGCTATTTTATCGCTCTTAAATCAACTGAATTACAACCATTAATATCAACCAGGGTAAGTATTTTATTTCAAAGGAGAGTGAACTGTCTGTGCAAATACATGAACAACCAAGTAACGCAAAAATGTCATTGAACACACTTGCAAAATTTAAAACATTCTTGCAGAAATGAAACTTACACTTGTAGAAATTAAAGGACACACTGTAGAAATGAAACTCATTCATCAAAGAATAAATTGACACTTCATAAGCTTCAGAAAACAAATAGGCACACCATGTGTTAATAACTAGAGTGCAACAATAATATAAAACAACATACCATAAATATGAAAACAAAAGTGTGTCTATTCCAAAATATATGCAACGACGATAAGAAATTAACATCAACATCTAAGAAAATAAATATAATACTAATGCTTCAATCCCTACTAAAGAGGAGGGCCCTTCCTCCCTAGGATGGTGTAGGAATGGAATGAAACTACTTAAATGTTCAACACAAGAATTGCAAAATCATTCCCAAGTACTTGTTGTATTAAAATAGCAGAAAGATACAAGATCAAATATCGGTATTGTTCCAGATGTTGTCATCCCCTTATCATAGGACTGAACCTGTTTATAAATTCTTACAGAGCCCCAAAATTAGGGAACGAATTAGTCATGAGAATCTCAAGATTTTCACACTGATCGATTTAACAGATTTGAAATAAAATATAAGTTGTTACAACTAGTTTTCAATTAAAGACTTATTATGTTTGTGCCACTTTTTATAGTTATAACTACTCAGATCATTTCAACCTTCCGCATAGAGTTACGTCTCATAGTCTTCGACGATTATCTCTAAAATAGCAACCATGGTCTTTAACAGTTAACAGTGTAGTAGCAACATCATAGTGTAACTACAACTCGTGGTGTAACAACAATATTCGAGGTGTAATAGAAATCTTCAAGGTGTAATAGCATGTAACAAAAGCATATGTTTGCCCATAATCTTTATTAATTACTACAAAACCTGAAAGAAAAACATCAAAAAAATATCTTCCGTAATTTCTGTGGTAGGTTAGTCCAAAAAGACATTGTTTCTTTCAATACTTAACAGAAAATGGCATAATAATATGTCAGAGAAAAAGATTGCTTCTTGACCAGGGAGAGTGACATTGTGTCATGGTATTGATGGATTCAATGAAGGGAAATGCCTAAAAATAGGGAAAAGGTGCCTCAAATATCCTTAAATATTGCACCCAACACCTGTCATCTCATAGGATGACAATTGTTTGTAGATATGTGAAGTTCGATGAAAAAGGCCATGATATGTTCCCTTAAGAGGGAGCTTCAGCTGCATACAAATGAGAAGATTTTGGATCCAAATGAAGAACCTCAAGATGTTGTGGAGTAGCCACAAGCATAGGAGTAGAGAGTGGGAGCACCCAATCATGCAAAGACATCTAGATATGGAAGGAAGCACACCAGGGAAGTTGACATATTATTGCATGATGCTAGAGAGACTGTGGAAGAACCCACATCACACCGCAGGAAGAGGAGGTAACCAGATCAATACACTAGGTACATAGCTCCAATGAGTGATTTATTTGAGACATAACCATACTCATTTGAGGAAGAAGTACAGACATGGTAGATATGATTCCATAGTCAGAAAAAATGTTTGATAAGTTGTCCCAAGACCAGAGAACAAGTTAGTTGTAGGTTCAAGGTGGATCTACAAGGTGAATTAAGTAGCAGACAGAAGCATCGAGAAACACAAGGCTAAATTTGTGGCAATGGGGTTCTCTCAGGTGGAGGGAATTGATTACGAGGACACCTTTTATAGAGTAGCAAGGTACTCTTCTATCAGATCAATTATAACACTTGAAGCACATATCCGATGGAATATACATCAAATGGATGTGAAGAAAACATTTCATAAAGGAGTGAAGAGGAGGAGGTGTACATTGAGCAACCAGAAGTATTTGAGACCATCAATAGAGATTTGCATGTCTATAGACTCAAGCAAGCATTATACGGAATGAAATAAGCACCCCGTGCTTGGTACACTAGGATTGGTAGTTATTTCACCAAGTTGGGCTTCACCAAAATTGAAGCAGATGCACACCTTTACCATATTGTGGTTGAAGGTAAATTATTTATTATAGTATTATATGTCAATGATTTAATTTTAACTGGTGATGATAAGTTGATCAAGCCTTGCAAAGAGGATATTGCAAGAGAATTCGAGATGAAGGAAATGGGACTCATGCATTATTTCCTTGGTTTGTAAGTATGACAAGGATATGGGGAACTATCTGTCTCTCAGGGAAAGTATGCCAATGAGATACTGAAGAAATTCTACATGGAGAGTAGCAAACTCATGGACACTCCTCTAGTAGGAAGTTGGAGGAAAGAGGATGCCACTTCAGCGGAGGAGGTGGAGGCCACTATTTATAGATAGCTTGTGGGTTCACTTATGTATTTGGTTAACACATGGGTAGACATGTGTTATGAAATTAAAAAACTTAGTCAGGAAATGGTTAAGCCAACCAAGTTGTATTGGAAGGCAACCAAACATGTGTTCAGATACCTTAGAGGCACCAATCAGTTTGGTCTTTGGTATAGGCGGACAAAGGGAGTGAAGCGACAAGGCTTCATAGATGTAGATTACTCCATCAGATAGGAAGATCACATCAGTAGGCATTGTTAGTATTGGGTCAATAGTAGTTTCTTGAGACAATAGGAAGAAGATATCGATTGCACGCAGTTCAACAAAAGCAGAGTATATGGCTACTAGTCAAGCACCTTGTGAAGCTATCTAGAGGAGGAAGAATCTTGTTGGGTTATTTGGTCAGAGGATGAATCCAATTTGATTTACTGTGACAATCATAGTTGTATCAAACTCTCTGAAAATCAAGTTTTTCGTGATCGACCCATGAATATCGACATATGGTATCACCATCTATGAGATTGTGTCCAGAGGCAGATCATGTTGTTGGAATACATTCCTATAGAGGAACACGATGCACTTATTTTGAAAAAGGAATTGTCAAGAGGAAAATTTGAGTTCTGTAGACACAACATTGGGCCATCTGATAATCCCTTGCTTGTTGAGAGGAAGTGTTGAAAATGGCAACAAGAAAATCCTCATTTAATTTTCCCTTGAATTAAACTAGGAGAAAATTATAATTCAACATCACAAGGCAACAAGAATGAGTTAACTAAGTTAATTGCACTTAGATGGCCCAGTTAATTCAAGTTGAGGGCCTAAATTGAGTCATGTAGATTGTTTCCTAAATTTTAGGAGCCTAGGGTGAGTTTAATTTGAGTTGTAATAATTTAATTAAGTTAAACTGAGTTAATGTCAGTTAAACTATTTCCAACTATTGGAGGAACTAGTAGGAGGTCTAGAAGTGGGGTGCAACATCAATGTTCAACCAATTAACTGATAAATCAGCCATAATTACCTCATGCATGCATGGAATGTGAGTTACCCAGTTAATATTGGAGTTTAAGGGTATTGTACTATCAATTGTATAATTTTCCGAGTTGTACAGGTGGTGCATGCAGTCAGAGAATAGCTTACAGGAATTGCGTAATTTAAGATGGGGATTTCCCTAACTAATAGGGTGCTAATTTCTTGAGAAATAGTGCAAGGAAATTGGAGCTTAGAAGGCATCAGAATTGGCTAAGTATTGGCCAAAGTTAGCTTGTGAGGTAGTGAGATAGAATATACTTTTGCAGAGTGATGAGCCTCACTATTGCAACAAGAATGTTGCAAATACCAAGGCTACAAACTTAAATTATCAACCTGAGATTCATACAAACTGAAGAGGTGTCAACACTATATGTGTAGCATGCAATGTGTCCTTTCGTTAATCTGATGCAATGAAGTGAATGCCATGGAATCCAAGCTTAAACTAATTGCAAAAATGGAAATGTTACTCTATTTGCATAAAGGAAACCTAATTACTTTTGCAGAGAAGAAATCCTAGTTAATTTTTCAAAAAGGAAAGGCTATTATACTTTGCATGAATGTAAATTTTAATCCTATTCGTAGAAATGTAAACATTAACCTATTTGCAGAGTGTGAATGGTACATCAAAAGGAAGCCTAGTCTATGCAATAGAAATAACAATGTTGGAAATGGAAACCATACATTAAGATGTATGAAACACAATGAAGTAATTATTCAATCATTTTATTCAAGATATATTTTTTCAATATATTTCACAAGGCGCTTTATAAAGTAATCATGAAAATCATCATTATGCTCTTCAAGTCATGAATATGCCCACTAATCCAAACTGCAAAGGTGAATTGCAATGGAGAAGAGGCAAGGATTAAGAGGCCTTTTGGTCTTACTCAATCATGTATTATGATACTAGGGGTCATGATTCAAGCCTAAGAGACAAAAACAAATACTCTAGAGAAAATTTGGTCAAGTTTACATGTGCTACAAGAGTGCTACAGGAGGTGCTACAGGAGGCCTTGTTTTGCTACAGGAGGAAATAACATGCCAAATTCCCAAGTTAATCAAATGAAAATGATATGGGAAGTTTTTTTTATTAAGTAGGATATATTAGGACTTCATTCCATGTGGAATCAATCCAAAATACCCCTGTTAACACGTGCTAAAAAATAGCAGAAAATTACTACACTAAAAACCAGAAATTTAAGAGCTAGTGAGTTAGTTAACCTACCAAATGCCTACCCTAATCAAGTGAAAATACTATGGCATAAAAGATTTTATTAACTTGAATTTTTATATGACCTAATATAAATGGAATAAACTCAAATGAAGCTTATTAACATGTTCTAAAAAATAGCATAAAATTACTACTGTTTTGCTACAAGGAACTTCTATAAATTCTAGATTCGTGAACTAGGAGCCCAATCCAAGTAGGTCAATGATGAATATGACTTTTTAAAGATGTTCTAAGGATGAATCATGATTGTGAATCTGTAACCTAAAAAACAACTCACTTAAATCATTTAACCAATGTAACCTACAACAAAAGAAGCATGAATAGTAAATGCATAAAATAAGAGATACAAGTGAAAAGGACATTCAAAGGAGATAAAGAAATTGTAAAAGAGGGCTATGAGGATCCTGGGATGGCCAATCCCAAGAAAACGTAGATTTCTATGAAGGAAACCAAGCTTTATAAGCTAAAAATGGCACCAAACTTCATTATTTGAATCAACCCATGTAAATCCCTGGTAGAAATGAAAGTGGAGCTGCTAAATAACACATTTTCTCCACAAGAAGACTAAGATATACACGACTCTAGAGGAAAATTTGAATTGGTACTTATACAAATTAATGAGGAATCATTCCACTTGAAAGGAGGAATTTTTCCCCTCCAAAATCGTTGAAATAGTGGATCTAGTTCCCAACATTAGGAATCTGCATTAAATGACAGGAACACATTCCTAGATTTTCTCAATCACTGGAGCTCCATAATTTGTAAATAGTTTCATCATATTTTGTTAATTTATTGCCTAATCTTTATCCTCCTGTAGTATGGAGAAAGTAGCTATATTATCTCCTCCTCCAAATTTTAACAATCTGCCGAATATTCTCACAATATTCTACAAAAAGTAATAATATTAGGCACAAATATGTGATTATCTCTAAACCTTCCTAATGAACATATTAAAGCTAAAATTATGTCATCTAATGTAAAAAAGAGAGCTTTAATGTGTGGAAGGATGGTCAGATGAGCCTTAATTTATGTCTAATTTGGAGCCCCCTCATACCTTTTGGGCCATACTTTTGTTACCCTTTTGGACACTTTATCCTATTATTTCCATTATAACCTACTCTATTTTTCCATTTTTGACACCTAGAAAGCATTCCATATTGGATAAAGTGCATTTTTTATAAATGGAGGTAAGAGTCACAATTAGGACTATTTTTACATATATTTGGTTAGTCTAAGTAGATATTAAATGAGTTTATACTTCTTGACTCACTATTAACTAATTTATTGCTAGGGTTCCTAAATATATGGATGACAACTTAAATGAATTAACAGGTCACAAGGGACCCCGCTTCTATCTTGAAAATATATCAGGCAACCATTCAGTAATTAATTCCATACTCTATTTGGTACTTTGGTCAAAAATTTTCACCAATAAACCGATGGGCATCCTGAGGGAAACTTATTATGTTCTTGTTCGTGGTGATAACATCTTCAACCTAAAGATAATGTTACAGTTGGACCTAGATCACACATGTATTACTTAGCTTAATTAAGCCTAGATCACACATGTATTACTTTTTTGAGTTATTTTGTTGTAGCTATCCTCTGGTCGTAAATTCCTTAAGGAGGCTAAGCATTAGTGGGAGGGGTTAGCAAAACTAAAGTAAGAAAATTGTGATTGTAAACATTTTATTACTTTGTTTTCATTTTAGTTTGGAACACTTTTATTCATGTTTTATTGAATAATTTGATATATAAGTGATATTGGCTTTTATATCTATGAATTTATGTGTTTATAACCTATGAAGCTATCAAGGTAAATTAGCTTGTCTCAGGTCATGGCAAGGGCCCACCACTGACCTCAACCAAGTTCTCTAATTGATTTCAGTAAGATAGGAAGTGTGTATGTGGAATCACATTAGAGAAATTGTACATAGAATCTTTGTTTCCTGTTTTAACTTTCGGATATTCAGTACTTAGAAAGTGTAAATGAATAATATTTAAAATATTTTGTAGATCTGGATGCTATTTTTAGTTGGCGGTTAGTTATTGAAGAAGTCGATTCCCATTCTGAATTACTTGATTCTGTAGGTTTCTCTTTTGACATCGAGCATTGCTAAGTTTGGAAGAACATGTTCCAGCTCAAATTGAATTTCTGATGGATGAATTTTACACGGTTTTTGGATTGAAATCTAGGATATAAAATAATTAATTTGATGTATGTGGGTCAGAAGTTCCAATAAGTGATCATTGTAGTTGATGTTCAATATACTTGAATTTTCATGAGATTATGGAGGAACTGTAAGCCATTTATTTCATTTTTCAATCAATTTCGAATGAACTCATTGAATTAGAAAGTCATGTAAATGATTATGAGTTTCATTGCATTGATAGGATTTCCTTTTGATTTCTAGCTTGACCCTTGGGTTAGTTTTTTGTGAAGATTTTGATCAAAAAAACATTGTTTAAATTGAGTTACAAGTATAGTTTATGATGATTGTTGAATTTATTTCTAGAAGAAATATTTAAGTATGAATTAACTGCATGGTTACTGAAGATGAATTAGTGATTTGCACTATGTGTGTGACACTGAAGAAAACAATATTTTTCTTGACTACAAAAAAAATTAGTGCAACACTTTTAAACTAGAAACAGAGTTTGTACATTTGGTACTTAATTTCGTACTAGGTATAAAATAGTCAATTTAGATCTGAATCGTAATGCCTTGTAACTCAAATATTATGAAATATAGATTGAAAACATTAAATTTATGGAATTAAAAGGATGTATCTCAAAAACCTTTACATTTTTGGAGTTGTTGTCTAGGAGTTGCAAACAGTACAGGTAACACTTCCTTTTAGTGAATTTATGTGTGTGATAATGATTTTGTAGGGAAATCAAAGGGCGGAGAGAGTACAGTAAGACGTGAGTGAAGGACCACGCATCCACTATGGTGGGGTTGCTACAAATTATTATTATCTTTAGTGAATTTTTGTAGTACTTTTTGTTTCTCTCTCTTATGTGCAAAAGTAAAGGTCGACCTAGAGATAGTAAGGGAAGATTTATTCAAAATAAAAAATCACTTTTAGAATTGTTTGGTCCTACAAGGACCCCCCTAATTAACCTTGTTGATCATGACGTAGGTACTAGAGAGGAAGGAGAAATATATGCAATAGAATTGGCCTCAGAAAAGGAAATACTACACTCAGAGGGGCCAATACAACTTCAAGGCATACTACAAAAATAATAGACCATGTTAGGAGTTGTTGTAGGAACAAAAGTCATGGTAGTCTCACAAGTAGAATCAACAGTAAGAGGACCTCGAAGAGACTTGGGACCTGGGTATATAAAACCAAACCTAGTTGAATCTTCTTCCAATTGGAATACCATACTAGAGCTTACTTTTGGACCTGTTGGAAGGATGACTAATATAGGAGTAGGTGAGGAGAACAGAAACAATGACAAAAATAATGGTGGGAATAATGATAGAATAAATACGTTACTTGGTGGAAATAATGACCGAAGAGATGGTCCGAGAGGGGGACCTGAGGAGAATGAGGAAGATTCAGAGACTACGTTTGAATTTATAATCTTAGATGTCACTAGAAACTTTACTATGAAAAATATACCTTTGGCATCTCTTCCACTTTTCCATGGTACGTCCTCTGAAGACCTTGACCCTTTTCTGTTTGAGTTTGATATCTTTTGTAGAAGTTATAATTAGGATAATTTGTGAGCCTTGGTATTGCACCAAGAATGTTGCAACTCCCAAGGGCTCCTCAACTCAAATTTATCAACCCGAGGCTCGTACAAACTTTGAGGTGGCAATGCTATATGCATAAAAAATAAGATTTCACTTATGCGACCCTCATTTATGACATTATATCAACAATTTATTAGATACCATTCCTCCTATTGAATTATAATGAAATATTTATAAAAGGAAAATTTGAAATTTCTTCTAGCTATGAAAATAGAAATGCCATTGACAAAACTTGTAAAACCCTAACTAATAAATTCATGAAAGGACAAAGGCTAACCTACTTGCAACAATAAAGCTATGTTATCCTGCAGAATTCATCTAATTACCTCATCTACTTGCATAAAGGAAAATAATTTATCTTACACACTTCATCAAACAACCAATCAAAATTTCATGTACCGTATATCTAGTTCATAATTTCTCATAAGTCAATAAACTACTTGCATAATGAAGAAACTAACACTACTCTAGTTTTGAAGTGAAGAAAAGGAAGGTTTGGAGTGCTTAAGAGCTTTCTCTGATCACAATATCATAGTTGGGGCTCATTATGCATCTGTTATCGCTCAGGTTGTCCCTTGGCTCCTTAAGGGATACGACCGAGGTAACACCAAACCAATCTTTGGACTGCGGGTCCTAGCCTACCTGCAATCAGAGAGGGCTCTCTCTTCATAATTTAGCTTTGATTAGGGTTATTTTAGGCTAGTTGTTGAGTACAAGGGGCTTTGTTCGTGTTTTGGTGGGAAGGAGGATGGTTTCAAGTAGAGAGGCAATGCATAGTGTGATAAGTTTCAAACCATTGGGCATGGAGTGAGGGAGTAGGACTGCTGGTGTGTTTTCTTGGTCACAAGAGGGATATGGAGCAGATAGCTGCTCATGAAACAATTATTTAGGCTAAAAACGATGAAACGGAGGTCAGAGATGTAAGGCAACTAAGAAATATTTCATCTGGCTGACAGAGGTAAGGTGAATGAACTCTATCTAGGAACAGTCAAGATTTCCTAAATAACAATCAGACATGGACGACATAGAACAAATATGAGCCATGAGGTATTCATATTAATGCCTTTGTCAGAAGAAAACATATAGAAATTGTAGAAAATTAGTATAAAGTTTTGTAAGGCAAATTGTAGACTAGTCTTTCTTTCTGCAATCGAGATAGTGACAATGATACCAACATATATAAACTGACATAACGGAAATAAGATACACTTATTGGGCCATGTGACAGCATAAGAATTCCATAATAACCCTTCAGGCATTAAAAATAAACATAATAGACATTCCATCATCCAAGCTCTTGAGTAATCTCTGATTATAAAAACTCTCAATAATACAGCACAGGTATGGAGTGTAGCAAACCAACCAACCGGATTGAAAGTTTAAGGACTGAGAGGCAATAAAGAATCTCTCATTCAGCATAATAGAATGAAGGTGAAAGAGCTTTGTCTAGGAGCAGTCAAAAAATCCCTAGATAACAGCCAAAACATGGGTGAATTCGAGGAGATATGAGCCAAAGGGAATTCATGTTCATTACCAGTTCAGATGAAAACATAAAGAAACAGCAGACCTTGAGCATAGAGTGAAACTAAGCAAGTTCTAAGCTAGTCTTTCTATCTGTTATTTAGATGGTGATATATGTATATTATGAGCATAAATCATTGAAAAACAGAGGTGAGAGGCACTTATTGAGTCATGTTGCAGCACTAGAATTCCACGATTCACCCTTCAAACATTTAGAAACACAGCACACAGTCCATTTTCCAAACTTTCAACAGTCTTTGATTAAGGAAAAATATCTCAGATGTACAGGACGAGTCTCTCTTGTAGTGTATCCACCAATTCTTCCTTTCTCCTCTCCTTAAGACTGTCTATAGGGTGGTTTATATAGGAAAATATTTACAGAATTCCCTTGAACAGGTGTCAAAGGGGAAAAATATCAAAAAATATCTCTAAGGCAGATCTAAAAGAGATCTGTGTAGTAATTGTCTTGGATTTAAAGTTGTGCTGGAAGTAAATGTAATAAAATATCTACAAGAGTTGCGCTGGGGCAGCTGGTAATTGGAGTTATGCAACTGAGGGCTACGCATGAGAAAGAAACCTCAAAATGGTCGAACGGTGGTCCTGGAGCTATGCGCTGGCCTCATGGCCATAACTCTGTAATAATTACGCATTGAATCCTTTTGTCTGCATCGTTTAAGCGGTTCTACTGCTGCTAAGTGGCATTGGAGCGCATTGATTCTGCTTTAGTGAGGTTTAAATGGGCTTTTACTGTTTATTTGACTTTCTGGGGCCTTTTGATGTACACCTGCTTTGAAAAACAAATATCTTCCACTGATACTTTCGACCGACACTCTCTGTCGCTTCACTGATATGCCTTGGCATGCACTGGGCTCTTTGCTGACCTCTGAATGCCTTTGAACTGTTCAAACACTCATTTATGGCCGCTACTCGGCCTTCTGCCACCTTTGGAGTCGTTATCGGCCGCTTTGATAATTTCGCTGATCACGGTGTCTGTTGTATGATGCGCCTCTGCACATCTGCGATGGTTTCCTCCAAGGGATTTCGATTAGGCCTGTTGTGCTATTTTCTTCTTCTCTCATTGGACTCTAGTAAAGTTGCATATGGGACCAGAAGGGATTGGGATTCAGTACTGAAACTGCCCACCTATCATATCGATGGTGATAGTGATACGATTGGTACTCAGTGGGCTATTATGTTGGCTGGTTTTTATAGAGAAATGGATATATATTGCAGAGGTAGTTGGTGTCACTGTCCTTATCCTGGTCAACATGAATTCCATTTATCAATAACATAATCCCAACACACAATTGCATTGGGCATAGCTGAATGCATAGTACTCAATATGTCCTCAAACTCATGCGATAGTTCTGAGTCTTGCCAAGAGGATAGCCCCAGTTTTGAGGGATCCAAGAGATAACCTCTCAATAGCCTGTATTTGAAATACCAATCCCAAAATGTTGTTTGCTAACCAGCATTTCTTCAATGCATACCACGTGCAAAAAGAATGTTCCAGGAACAGTAGCCACACGCTGTGATTTGGTGAACTCTACTTCGCCAGTTTTAAAATATGGAAGATGGAAATTTATTGGTGACTCATTCCACTTGCTTGGCAGAAAACGTTCAATGGCAGATAACCATGTGGCTGGTAATGCAATTATCCCGAGAACAAAGTAATTCGTGACAATGGTGTTGACCAAGTCTTTTGATAAGAATTTGAACAACAAAAATAGTGAAACAAGCACACCACTTCCGATCAGAGGAAAGAGCATCGCATGCTCCTTTGATTGGCATGATCCAAATTCCGGATCAGCCTCCTGATGATGCGAAACCAAAGCACTTTCTCTTAAAGTGATCCCGGCATACTCTCTCCAAATCCTGCTCAAAGTTGTAAGCCCAATAATTTACACCATGTGTGCTCACATACTTGTAATGTTTTTCATGTCGTAGTTGCTGCTCAGCCTCAGGAATTGTCAGGGATACATTCATGGTGTCAGCAACAACTTCTATGTTCCAGGGATTGACCCTAATGGCTCCACTGATCAAAAAATATTTATAAGAAAATCATATCCACACCATAAGAAAATTGTGAAAAATCCCATAAGTAAGCATACAAGAGAGCAAAGAAAAAAATGCTTTGAACTTTTTTCCTTTGAGCGATGCAAGAAACATATTGCACGTGTTGCTTATATTGCGCGTGTTGATGCTCCAGACACAAGAAATATGTGAGCTGAAGTGTTTTTATGGAGGAGCTAACCTCAAGCTGCATAAAGACCATCTCCCGGAAAATATTTAGGTTGTAATGGACTGTAGCTCTAAATCATACTTCAACACTAGAAGAATGATGGAAAAATTGAAATGCAAAATCCCTTGTTACAGGGCTAGATCATAGCACAAACTTTTAAGTGAGGTCATATACTCGTTTCGCCGATTCTAGAGTATTGGATAGAAGCATTACAATGGTAATTGGACCAACCCCACCAGGCACAGGAGTAATTGTGTAGACTATTCTTGAAGCCTCTTCATAGCAAACATCACCAACTAATCGTTAACCTCTTTTACTATTGGGATCCTCAACTGGATTTATGCCAACATCAGTTACCACAGCACCAGGCTTCAACCAGTCACCACAAACCAAGTTTGCCACACCTGCAGCAGAAATGACAATACCTGCTTCCCGAGTAATATCTTCAGCATTATGGGTGTAAGAATGCGCAATAGTAACAACTTCATTGTGCCTCTGCAAAAGCATAACAGCAGGTGCTCCAACAATATTGCTACGGCTTCTTTATACTATTTTTTTTTTTTTTTTTTTTTTTTTACCATATCTATACCAGATCGAATTAGAAACTCTATGCATCCTTTTGGTGTACAAGGGAAAAATAAAGGTTCTCACACTTGCAGGATTTGCAATCTGCACTAATACCACTTTTCCCCTGCACTCAAGATGTTGCTTAAGCAACTGTTCCAATGCTAGTAGCTTCACACTGATACTCTTGAATATATCTATGTCATCAACACCCAACAGCATTTTCTTCCCCTTGGATTGTTCCTTCAGCTCCCCAATTCTCAATGTAGTGTCCGGAGGATTTAACACTGATTCAAGCTGGCCCATGTGAATGTCCACAGATAGAATTTTTATACCAACAGAACGACCATAAAGTCCAATGTAGCCTCTCTTTGGTTTATAATCAAGACCAAGCATCCTACCTGTTAAATCGCTTCCTTAGAAATGTGGCAAGCACCATGAGATGGTAGTCTTGTACACAAACGTAGCCATCATCAGGGCTGATCACTTCTATGTCCTTGTCTGCAAATATCTTGTTAGCAAACACATAAGCCTGCCAAAGGGATCGATCAAAGCGGCCTCCAGGATTTGGAGGAAGGGGCAATGAGGGTTCTTGCTAAGTTTCAGGAAAACATAGCAATTCCCAAGCACACTTATGGTTATATTTCAACCAATGGAAGGGATATGTACTTAGGGGGATCTTATATATATTTTTAGTATGGGGAGGGAAGAATAACTGGGATTTACATAATAAGTTAGAAGTTAATATGAACTTTGATCAGAAAGTGCTAAGGATAGAAATCTTTGGCTTTAAAGGGGAAATAGGACTTATAGAGGAAGTATGAACAATCCTTGAGTAAAGCAGATCTTTACCAAGGCAATTGATATGGAAATGATGAGACTAAGAGATATGAAGCAGATCTTGACCTCTTTAGGGGAAGTCAATGAGTGTTTGGGGAAGAAGGGGAAGTTTAGACATGCCTCGCTTGAGCTCCTCCAAAATGGAAAACTGCCTCATGCTTGAGATGTGAATGGATATGACACTTGAAAACATGAAATGAAATGGATCACAAGCCATGATTCTACAACCACAAAGCTACCTACCCGGCCTACTCACCTAGCATTTTTTCTTCTTTTTCTTTGGGTGCACTTGAACTAGCATACACAGCCTTTCAACTTTTCTTTTAGCTATCCTCCTATCTAAATTGATCCTTGTCTCTTCTGTGGCTCAGATTAAGCTGATGAGCGCCCTTGTTTCTCTACCTATTTACCAATCCGCCAAGATTAAGCTTGTTTGGACAGATATTCATCTCTATATTCTAAAACAAGCAATTGAAACCTAGGGAAGACAAGATTAAACTGTTTGGCCTTCCCTTAACTGAACAACTCTTCAAAATTGGAATAACTCATCAAAATGGAAATTCTATGGAAATATGGAACCTTTGCAACAATAAAAAGATGACATATTTGGCATGTAAACAGTCAATCATGAAATATGAACACCTATCGCAATAGGAGGCTAACAGTGGCTCCACTTGGGGATGGATTTTCCTTGTGGAAAGCCAAGAACAACAGGTCAGACTGCCTTGATCTTCTATTGTTGTTGTAGACTGAAACACTTCTCGGTTGGCTACTAAATGACTTGGTTCTGTGAGGCCTGCACACAACACTCTCATGAATTGAATTGTTGTGAATATATAGTATTGCCTGCTTTCTTTTGCGAGCTTATTATTACATGCACCTCTGCCTGAGCACTGCCTTTGAAATAGTTTCAAAACATGTAACAAATTGGAGTATTTCCCCTATTCTATCTTGAAAAGGTTGTTGATGTAAAAAATGAAAATACTCCTTTCTTTTGATACTAGTGACTAAAAACTATAAGCTGTAAACAATTTCTTTTTAATTGAATCACTATGATATGACAGCACTGCTCTCGTTGTCTTCTGAGTGTTTTGAATGTAAGGCAATCTGCCTTGGGAAAATTTCAGCAATATAAGAGAATTCCCAACCATATCCAGGAAATCCATCCCAATTGATCTGATCTGAGAAAACCCCTTTTTCACCTACAACAGTTGTTTGCATTTCTTTTTTGGTGGGTATTCATCTCTTCCAGTATCAACAGGCCGCCTAGTATGAATTTTGGTGGTGCCAGGAGCTACATTTACTAAAAAATTTGGTTTCTTAACAGCATCAGACTCCCATATCCGATCATAAGGATCATCAGGATAACTGATTGAGTCTTTATTGGAAGCGCTAAATCTTATCCTTGCAGAAACTTTAGTAAATGTCTCGGCCTCAAATTTTGTATAGTAAACAGAGCCATTGAATTGTCGAAGTTCAAGAGTAGAAATAAATGGCAGACCAGTTTGAAGCATTGGAGAGACACACACTAATCGAACTAGACTGTGCTAATAATATTAATTCTTCCACTTCTACAGTCTCCTTTACATCATTCAGATCAATATGTAGGCATTGACTAGTGAAAAAAAAAAAAAACTTCCCTTGAATTAGCTGCATTTCCTAGCATAGTTTGGCTTCCTCTCTGAAGCACCCTTCCATGAAGGATTTTTTGTACCAGAATATTTCTCATACATGTATTCAACAGAAAGAATAACTGGAAAATTCTGTTCACATCCACATCTCTACCATCAGAGTAACCGTAGTCAACACGTTCAGCGTCCAGTTCTTCTGCTATATCTTCATCCCAATAACAAGAATTTTGATCTCTATATTCTCCATCTTCATATTGGGAATCATCATCCGCTTGCCCATCCATCATCCTTCTGGTATAAGAAACAGGTTCATCATCTTCTTCATAAACATCATCACTGACGACTTCTGAGATCATCTCTACAAAACATTCCTCCAATGCCTCCTCCTGATATTTAGACGTCCCAATGTTGGTGCATGCATCAACAGCTTCAAGAGTATCTAGCTTGCAAACACTCTGATCAATAGCCACATGATAATCAACCATACTATCTTGCTCAGGCGCTTGCGAAAGTGGAGGTATTGCTGCTAACAGTGGCATTGGCCATTGTAATTCGCAGTGCAAATGGAATAACGGAGTGAAAATTTGGAGACCTGTCTTCCATTACCCAAGTGAATACTAAAAATATTTATGTTTTACACGATATCATCGTGGAACCACCATCTGGTCTCCTTGGGTGATCTTCCATTTCTACAATTTATTTATCTTTTTTTTTCTTTCTTTTTTTACATAATGATCAATATCTGTCGACCTTTGCTTGATAGTGGAGCTTGATAGCATTGAGAGCATGATGATGCAGATAGAGTTGACAGTCATAACTGGGGACCACGAATCATAAAGAATATCTAGACAAATATGGCCGTTGTTGTAGATGTGAGGATGCAAAGGAGCAAGGGGGACGAAAATAACCTGAGGGGTTGTAACAAGCTTGATGTATGGGGCTGAAGATCCATCAATTGCAGGGCTGGTTCTTGATAGTCCTTTTGCAAACTCAGTTGAACTGATGATGGAGCTGGTTGATGCGTACAAGATCTACCTCCCAAAGTTCACCGTTAAAGTTGCAGTTCAATATATGTGAAAGGTGATCCAGAAGAAGGCGCATTTTAATATCATGGATCTTGATGTCGTTTAAGATAGCGACAAAGTCTTTCAATCTTGCATCATTTGGACATGGCACAAGAGACCCTTTTATTCAACCTCATCATTCAGATCTCATTATTCATATCTCATTATTAATTCATACGCTGGTTGTTAGTGTCAGTCTTTACAGCCTTCCTCCAGTGATCAAATATGCTCTTACAAAGTGATTTTGAAGTGTCAAGGTCAAATTTTGTCATTTCAGTGAGTCTTCAAGAAAAATTTGGTCACTAGGCATTAGGTCTAGGGTTTGCCCAAATGTCAGTCCATGTCATCATTCAGCTAAGCCTATCATCATTCATCGGGTTTTCATTATCATGTCAGTGTCTAATGAGTCATTTTATACCTTATTCATGCTTCAGTTGTGCCCAGGCAAGGTCATTTCCCTCTCCTAGGGTTTTGAAGCCATTTTCTCTCGGATGGTAAAATCATCGGCAAAACTTG